>ML280068.1:24381-55158 GCA_005239495.1 Nicotiana undulata | reverse complement strand
TCTCGGGTTGTGGGGGGGGGGGGGGTATGACGACTAATCTAACAAATAGTTGGTATCGTTTTGCCCTGCACGGTGGGGTTCGCGAGTGGTAGGCGTTCACAAAAAATTTAGTCGTAAGCCTTCTACCACTGGTGAGTCTTCGATTTGTCTTTTATTGACTCTACGTTAATCATGTTTTCCCTTCCTCCTTTTTTTTGTTCGAACTGAACGTCGTTGTATTAGGTTAGAAGCCCTCGACCAAGAAGAAATCCCCTACCCCCGCCTTCAGCCAATCTAGTGTTTCGAAAGGCTCTTTGCTTGTTGTTGTTGTAGGCAAGCCTACTCGGCTCGGTCAGTGGCACCTTCCCCGGCCCCGGATCCATTGATAAAGAGGCAAAGGATAGATTTCAGTGACGAGGTCAGTGATCCATCGTCGTCGGGGCATGCTAGCGTCCCTTCTTCTGCTGAGATAAGGTGGAAGAACGTAGCCATGGACGGCTATGAATCTGGTTCTGACATCGATCCTTAAGAGGTCAGGACGTTTAATGAGGGGTTTACCCGTGTGGAGGTGAGGACGGATGGGGCTAACCACAACATAATCATTCACCTCGACGTGGTCCCTAACTTGGGTCCCATGTGTTCTCGTGCCGAGGCATTGACATTGCAGATGCTTGACGACGACGCCCTTTCGTTGGGTATATCGGGGCTGGCCTTACGTGCAAGCATTCTGGCTTCTGCCCTTTGTGTCTTCTCTTTTTCTCCTTTATTTTCACTCATTCTTTTGTCCTATATTTTCTTTGCTCGGACCCTCATTTTGGAGATTGAGTGCGCCCGTTGGGAAGAGAGGAGAAGGGCTATTTTCAAGAGAATGGAGTCGAAGTACCGTGAGTACCGCTCCAAGCATCATGTGTTATGTCTTCTGCTCGGCACCGATGGTAGCTTTCAGGCTCTTAGAGACGAGTTGAAGCAAAAGGACGAAGTGTTGTTGTCGCGCCCCCTTTTTCTCCCGAAATCGGGTTTCAACATTTTTGGGACAACTCCGTTTTTGGGATGGGTAAGGAATTGGAAGAGTCTCTCCCTAACGGATTAAGGTGTGTTAAGGCACCTAGAGCAATTAACTCATCGAACCAGGTTACATCACCAGAGATCGAGTAAGCGCTCAAATTACCTTGAGAGGAAGGTGTTAGGCATCCTTCGAGGTCCACAACGGTGGGTCCCGATCGGACTTAAATTAAGTGAATTAGTCTAAAAGGGAGGAAAGAAATTTGGACAAATATGATATTCAATTTATCTTAAACAGGAGTATTGGGGGAGGGAGGAGGAGGTCCTATGTTTTTCAGCCTATAGGATCATTCCATGCAATATTGTGTAACTCCCTCAAGTTGGGGTGTTAGTCATAGCATTAGCGCACGGACCATCATCTCTTTACTACTCAATTACTATCTTTAAGTTTTCACTGGGCAGATGCGGCCCAGTGACCGCAGGTGCGGCCCAAAAGGTCGCATGTGCGGGATCACTGTGTTGTTAAGATAAAAATTCGAGGGTTTAAGCCATAATTCATATTTTGAACTTGAGAGCTCGGGAAAGTGCGCTTTTTGGAGAGATTTTCACCTGGGCAATTTGGGTAAGTGATTCCTACTCGATTTAGACTAATTTCCATGATTATACAATTAAATTCATCCTTTAATTTCGAACTTTTGGTGGAAAATTGGGGAAAAGTTGGATAAAGTTCTTAGGACAAGTTTGTGAGTTTTGATCGAGATTTTGGTATCTGATTCGAGTAATTCTTGTATGGTTAGACTCGTGAGTGAATGGGTGTCCGAAATTTATAATTTTTACCCGATTACGAGACGTGGGCCCGAGGGACCTTTTGGGCAATTTTCCTAATTTCGCGTATTAACTTCGAACTAATTAGCTAGATTGATTTGTTAAAGTGATATTTACATTATGCGATTGAATTTAATAGATTTGGGCCGTTCGGAGTCGGTTACTCGTGGAAAGACCGTGGTTTCGAGTTGAGTAGAGTAGTCGAGGTAACCTAACTCTGTGTTGGAGACTTTCCCTTAGGTTGTTTTGGTACTATTTGTTGTATGGGCGCCGTGTACGTGAGGTGACGAGTACGTACACATGGCATTGTTGCTAAAATTCCATTTTCCTTTCCATGCCATAAATCATTTCACTCCCATTTTAATGCTTAATGTGTTATTTGTGTATTTTATATTAGGAAGGAGCATGTCTACCTGTTTTACCTAAATTCTCTATTTGATACTATGGGTGAACAACTAATTTTTTACCACACTCAAATTGTATATTATTTTAGTGTAAATATTATTTTTAGGTCTAATCTTGATGTTTTAAACTTTTATCTTACTCTTAGTAGATTTTATTTTTAAAAAAAATAATACTCACATTCTTAGAATATAAATTTTATTTTTATTTATATATTAAAAAGGAATCACAAATATATATATATATATATATATATATATATATATATATATATGGTTCCTTTTAATTATAATGTTAATAAGTAAGTTATAGAATCTTTGTTAGTATCATTTAAAATATATGTAAATTTTTAATTTTTCTATAGTAAAAAAAAATTTGGTTAATCTTCTTATCTTTATAATTTAATTTATCTGGAAAAAAATAAACTTTAATAGATAAAGTTTTATTTAAAAAAATCTGATTTTTGTATATATATATTTTTCTTTTCACTAAACCCATTATCCCCACTTGCCAAGCCTAACTCCCCACTCTTCATATCACACACATCCACCTCTCACATTCCAATTCCCCACATCCCAACTATCTCCTCAATCTAATCTCATATACACACACACAATATTATATATAGAAAACAAAGAAAGAACAAAAGAAAAGAGGGAGGTCTGGAAAGAACAAAAACAAAAAAAGAAAAAGAAGAGAGCGAGAGAGTAACAAAAAACAGAAAAGAAAAATTAGAAGAAAAACAACAAAAGAAGGAAAAGAAAAGGAAGTGAGCAGGCAGAACGAAAAGAAGAATTAAAAAAAAGACAAAAAGAAAGAAAAAAAAAAGAAGGGAGGCAGAGAACGGAAAAAGAAAAGAGTAAAAATTGTGCAAGTAAACAAAAAAAAGGAAAGAGTTTGAAGATGGAGTTCGAGATTTCGTTCGCAGTTTCGAATTCGAGGTTCTAGAAAAATTAGCATTGCTTGCTTTGAAAATAAGTAGATTGTAATTGTGATTTTCACAAAAAGAAAATATATAAATAAAAAGACCGGAGAGTGAATTTGAGTCGGCAACTAGCTTCAAAAGGATATAAAAGGTCATTATTCCTAATTATTTGTTGTTCTCTCTTTCAGCTATTTATAATTTTATTGCTGGACTAGTATTCTGTTGTTATTAATTTTTCAAGTTTCTCATTATATTGCATTTTAATAAGTAACTAAGTATATAATTGTATTCGCCCGTTTTATATGTTCATAGTTGTTTAAACTTTCTAGCAATTTGTTCCCGTATCATTTCTACTTTCACCTCCTTTTGATGAAATCAATTTTAGGTTACTATATGGAGCTCATTGTTGTATTGTGATTGTCTACATTAATCTTAGATGTGTGAAGGAAAATAAATGTATGAGAAGGATTAGTAATTTTATTTAACAAATAATGTATTAAGACCAATATGCTAAGAGTGAAATCTTTTTGTTATATGTGAAAAAAAGAAAAAGAAAAATAGAAGTATAAATTAACTTTTTGTTCACAGTAGTCTTCCTTGCCTAATTCATCCATAATTAACTAAAAAAAATAGTGATAATAAAGTATTTAATCATGGTATAAATAGCTAAAGAATGGTGTACGATTTTGGATATTTCCATAATGAGTGAGTAACACTTTTCAAGTAACAAGTATCTATATTTTTATGTCAAGATTATTAAGCAGTTTGGTGTATTATGTGCGAGCTCGCACATAGAGACTAGTATAATAAAAATTATACAAATAAATGTCTCAAATTTGAAATAGACAAAACAAATGAAATACTCTAAAACACTAGAAAAACTTTAGATGTACTCTAAATATTAGCCCATGTGTTCATACCCAAACCTTGGATTGATATGCTTAAGTAATAGAGGGGTCATGTGCGCATTCCCGCATATCGATGCCTGTAAATTTAAAATAATTATGTTTCAACCATGTGTACATTTTGTCCCTTGGTTTAACATTTAATTTCAAAGAATACCTTGTGTGTGTGCCGCATCTTGGTAAACACAATTAATAAAAGATAATAATTAATTAAGCGATAATAAATAAGTCATAATCAATAAAATACAAGAATAACTAAAAATGATTTAAGTCTTACATTAGTCAATAAAGCGACCGTGCTAGAACCACGGGACTCGAGGGGTGCCTTACACCTTCCTCTCGGTCAACAGAATTCCTTACTCAGTCTTCTGTTTTCGTAGACCATAAATTATAAGTCAAATCTTCCTTTTGATAAGAGATTCAATAAAAGGTAACTTGGAACACCAAAACTCAATTCCAAGTGGCGACTCTAAATAATAAATAATCCCTTTTCAAAACGTTACTTCAATTGGAAAACTCTTCTAATTCAACCTCGTAATAGGGTTGCGTGGCATAAAAAGGTGTGACAGCTCTGGCGACTCTGCTGAGGATAATTAATAAGAATTCGAGCTTTGTATATTGACTCTTGTTTTGCTTTTATCATGTTTTTAATATTATTATGTTTGCGAGCCTAATGTGCTATCTGCCGCTTAAGTACCGCTTTAATATTTATTTGAACTGTGATATAAATTATATCCTCTCTCGCACCCCTCTGAGTCTTCTGATAGTTATTTATGTTGTGTTTGCCTACCAGCATCACAAAATTTCTGTCTTGAGATAAAGCCAGTTAGCCTACCAACTTCTGGTGAAGGATTTAGTCACACATGTTTAGGCGGGAGAGCCGTTAGCTAGCCAGTGATGTACTACTACTGGTGATGCTTGACGCTCCTCGGCTCGGGTTGTCCGCCCGGGTAAGCTAGGTCTAGATACCATCTCCTTTAGGATTTGAAAACTTAGAAGAACAAGCCACAAGCAATGAATATTCCTAGTAGGCTACACTTTATTTGCATCATGGGCATTGGACTTAGCGAGACTCGGCGCAGGTCGGGTCCTTCTACGACAGGTACTAATTTTCAGACCAACATGTTCATTTTTCTGTGCTACATGTAACATTATTTGGTAGGCTTAACTGAAATGTTGACAGGCTTTAAGATAGATTGATTGAACATGGAGGAGAGAAAGAGAAAATTTCCTCAAAATTTTCATTAAAAAACCTATTTAATAATAAATAAAAATTTTGAAGGGTGCTAATGTGTAAAATCACAATTTTCAAAGCGGGTATGATTCTCACCGGATGTGAGATACGTAGGCAAACATCATCGGTTCCGGCCCCCAATTTTCAAAAGTAAAAAAAAAATATTCCTTTAATTCCTTCTTTAAAGCTCTTTCTTTAGAAAATCCCAAATAAAAAAAATTTAAAACAAAAATATTTTCTCATTTTAGAAATCTTTCATTCGAAAGGAAATCAAAATAATAAAAAAAGTTAGTTTATTTAATTTATTTTTGATCTCCTTGAACTACGTAATGATCTGATTCATGCGGCGTCATGATACGTAGGCAATCCCCATCGGATGCGATCAGAACCATCTGAAAAAGAAAAATAATTTGAATAATAAATGAATAAGAAAAGAAAAGAGAGCGTTAAATTCAAGAGAAAATAAATCAATAAGCCCGGGATGAAGCATGAAGCATTTCAAGATCATTTTTATGAAAAAGGCATTAGGTGCATGACATACAATATGTGATTAATATCTGCAAAATGCCTAACAGTATCACGTTTGTTGTTTGTCACAACGAAGATAAAGTTAAACAGAGGTGCTTGGTTTGTTGTTTAAACTGGCGACTCACCCTTACAACACGAGATCAAAAGTAAAAAGTAGAATGGCAAACAACAGTGAGAATGAGTCACATAATGATGATGTCCATGGACAATTGGTCGAACAAGGTACGAGACTGGTTGAAGAAGTAAGAGTGTTGAAACACCAATTGGTAGAGATGTACCAAGCTTGGGTGAATGGACAGGCACCACCCCCACTACCCATAGAGCCTTCGGACAATCTTCATAATGTGTCAGTTGCAAATCAAGTGCCCATCTCCATAACAAGTAACTCATTGTACCAACCTGGATTCAGTCCGAACATTAACCTTCCCACTATTCCCAGCACCTCTATTCCACTTCCTCTAACCGGACCCCTCATAAATGACCCACATATTGTACCCATTGTCCCTACTTTCACTGTTCCTCAACCAGCTCTTGCTCAAAAGTCCAAGAATGATCCGCAACTGAATGCTCATGATGCTCAACATTACTCTCCAGAACTGACTTTCAATGTTCCAGATTCATACAAGCATACTCCTCAGAACAAGTTGCCAGTTGAGATCGAAAAGCCCGACAAGAATACGGAACAAGAGGAAATGACTAGAAAAATGGAGAGCTTGGAACAAACCATGAGAAACATACAAGGTTTGGGAGGCCACAAGAGTGTTTCGTTCAATGATTTATGCATGTTCCCCCATGTTCATTTTCCACCCGGCTTCAAGACCCCCAAGTTTGACAAGTATGATGGGCATGGTGATCCCGTTGCCCATTTGAAGAGGTATTGTAAACAATTAAGGGGAGCAGGAGCCAAAGAACAATTACTCATGGCTTATTTTGGGAAAAGTTTGACAGGAATTGCTTCCGAGTGGTTCATAGATCAAGATATCTCTCACTAGCACGTTTGGAATGGCATGGCTCAAGATTTTGTCCCACGGTTTCAGTACAATACTGATATAGTTCCAGACCGCTCCTCTCTCGTCAACATAAAGAAGAAACCAACAGAATGCTTTAAAGAATATGCAATCAAGTGGAGAGAGCAGGCTGCTAGGGTCAAACCACCAATGAAAGAGGCAGAAATGATTGACTATTTTCTCCAAGCTCAGGATCCTGACCATTACATGTTGGCCACCATTGGTAAACCTTTCACTGAGGCGATTAAGATTGTGAGTCATGCAGCCCTTAAGGCGACCACACAAGCAATTCAAAGCGGGTAAGACAGTTTCTAAAATCGAAAAAAGAAAGAGGAAGGATCCATACAGGATGACAATGATGAAGTTTGCTAGGGTATCAAGGAGATGTTCTATGAGATCAATATGGTTCAAGTCGGTGAGGTCCCCAGTCGTGCAAGTGTTCAACTTATTGGTCCAGATACTTTGCTCAACGAATGGGAAGCAACTTCTCCTCCCATCAAGAAGGAGCCTTGGTAGTCTGTTTTGTTGCTTTTCTTGTAACGACCTGGTCTGTCGCTATGTATAACCTGCATTATAATTACTACTATTGCCTTGTCATATCTTGGTTTAAATGTTATTGATGTGTTAGAGTTGATAGGCTTGAAATCAGAATGGTCGTAGTGAAAATTTAGTCATTCAGTCTTTAAAAATAGCCTTGAAGTTGGAAAAAGTCAACTGAGAGTTAACTTAATGGTAAACAACCTCGGAATGCAAATTTTATGGCTCGGATAGCTTCGTTAGGTGATTTGGGACTTAGGAGTGTATTCAGAATAATTTTGTGATGCCCGGTGTAGAATTAGGCTTGAATTGGCGAAAGTTAGTTTTTGGCGATTTCCGGTCGGCAGTGGAAAATAGGATATCGGGGTCGGAATGGAATTCCGATAGTTGGAACAAGTTCGTAATGTCATTTTGGATGTGTCTGCAACATTTCAGGTCAATCGGAGTTGTTTTGAATAGTTTCGGCATCGTTGGTGGATTTTAGAAAATTCAAAGTCCTTAGGCTTGAATCCGTTGTGATTTTGGAGTTTTAATGTTATTTTTAGTGTTTTGAGAGTGAAACTAAGTTTAATGATCATATGTGATGTGTTGGTATAGTTGGTTGGGGTCCCGAGGTGCTCGGGATTGGTTCCGAGTGGTTAACAGACTCATTTGGACATAGATCAATTGCTGGTTTTCTGGTTTTTGCACGCAACAATTTTCTTCACTGCGATCGCGGGGGAAGTGATGTGATCGCGGTGAGCTATTTTGGGCAGGCAAAAATTACTCTGTAGGTGCGATCGCAGAGTAGAAGGAGCCCAAGAAGTGCGATCGCGTGGGGGTTAGTGCGATCGCGCGGGGTCAGGCGCGTGGGGGTGTGAGAAATGCACTATGCGATCGCGTGCCTTGGTTTGCGATCGTGGAGGTCAAAGGGAGGGACACTGTGCGATCGCGGTGCGTTGACCGCGATCGAGGAGAGCAAAATAAATCGGCATATTTAAATAAACCCTTCCGCGACCTAAACCCTTTTTACACCATTTTGGTACGGACAAAGAGCTCTTGAGGCGATTTTTGAAGAGGGAAATCAGTGTTCTTCATAGAGGTAAGTATTTTGATCATTAAAACTCATTTATGGGTGATTATAGAACATAATCTCGGTATTAAATTCATGAAAATAAGTAGAAAAAGGTGGGTTTAGGGCTTGAGATTATGAGACCTTTAGGGGTCGATTTGAGGGGTCAAACGAACTCCAATTTTGGTGTTCTTTACATGTAAGGACTCGTGAGAGAACGAAGAACATTTTGGTATAAAAATTTATGAGTTTTGGGATGCGGGACTAGGGGTCGGGTTTTGACGGAATTCGGATTTTTGAGCTAAATTCGATATTTTTCAATTGGAATTTATTCCTTGAGCATAATTTGATGATAAAAATCTGAACTTTGTAGATTTGGAGCATACGGAAGTTGATTCGAAAGGCAAACGCATTGCGAAGTAGTTTCGGGCTAGTTTGAGGTAAGTAATATCTTTAAATCATGTCCTGAGGGTATGAAACACCGGACTATGCACCCTTTCACGGGTTTTGGAATGCAAAGGTTGAAACTTTGGAGATATATTCCTTACTTAGGCAACTATTGAGTTGTGAAACCGATTTTTAAGCCTATGCTTAATAGTATTATTATATCTTGATATGATTTGGGTTGTAAGCCATGTTTTGGGCCTTGTGCCGATTTATTTACCCCTTGGGGGATGTTTTGCTATTTTCCTCACTGATATGTTATGATTTTTCACTCGGTCTTTTCTGTAAAATTGTTTTGAAACTCATTGTATTTTGATACTACTTCTTGAAAATGAAACACTGCTTTTGAGTCGAGAACCCGGTATATTTGTGTCCTGAAGGGCAAATTGAGAGTGTCTGACTGAGTGAGGTTGCTGGACTATATTGTGAGGATGTTATGATATGAGTGAGGCTGCTGGGCCTATATTGTGAGGATGATATGATATGAGTGAGGTTGCGGGCCTATATTTTGTGTGATTTATGCCATGTTGTGGCTTATTATAGCGCTTGGGCTGTAGGAGCCCCTCCGGAGTCCGTACACACCCCTAGTGAGCGCAGGTACCTAATGAGTGATGCCCGCGGGGCTTATGCAGAGTGATTGTGAGGTTGCCTAATGGGCAGAATGATTGTGAGGTTGCCTGATGGGCAGAGTGATTGTGAGGTTGCCTGATGGGCAGAGTGATTGTGAGGTTGCCTGATGGGCAGAGTGATTGTGAGGTTGCCTGGTGGGCTAATACTGAAAGATATAGTTACAAGAAATGATTATGGCTCGAGGGGCAGTTTTATGAAGATTTTTACTGAGTTTTCAAATTATGAGTTACTTCGTTTTCAAACTTGTTTTATTGAGAGTTTTACCGAGATATACTGATATTACACTGGTTTCAAAGGATTTCTGGAAACTTATTTTTGAACTCATATATTTGATGAATACTATCTGGTGACTTGTTATTTTACTGGTTTTGTGAATTGGTGTATCTGTACTGTGTGTTTTATATTTCTCAGACTGTGAATTATTTTCATTACTACTGAGTTAGCATACTCATAAAGACTCCCTGTGCCTCTGTGCACAAATTCAGGTACCGAATTGGAGCAGTAGCTGCCTTGTTCGTTAGCAGCAGCTTTACGGGATTTCGAGATAGCTGTCCTGCGTCCACAACTTCTCCATTTCCCTTCCTCATTTAGTTTTAGCATTTGATTCAGAGATATATATTATAGTTTAGCAGAGTTAGATTTATATATTCTTAGATGCTCATGACTATTGACTCCAGTTCTTGGGAGGTTTGTTTAGGTTAATATGGGAACGCTAAGACTTAATTATATTATTTGATGATATGGTTGCATGCTTATTATTAATTGTGAACTCTTATAATTGAACAAATGCGTAGTAAAGTGATGGTTGGCTAGCCTAGTTCCACGATAGGCGCCATCACGGCCTGTTAGGATTTGGGGTCGTGACAAGTTGGTATCAGAGCACTAGGTTACGTAGGACTCAACGATCATGAGCAGGTTCAGTAGAGTCTTGTGGATCGGTACGGAGACTTTTGTACTTATCTTCGAGAGGCTGAAGAACTTTTAGGAAGCATCCCTATTTTCTTGAACTCTTTCGTGCCAATCTGTTGATTCTTGAAATCTAAACTTACGTTGTTTCATTCTCTTACAGATGGTGAGGACACGCAATACCGATCAGGGTGACTAGACACTAGCCAGACCCATAAGGGGTCGAGGCCGTGGTAGAGGTAGGGGACCAGCTCAGGCAGCAGTCGGGGTAGTACCACAGGATCCCCCTATCGTTCAGGATCAGGTTCCCGCCGATGGTGCTCCAGCGGGACAAGCTCAGGCCCCGGTATGTTCCAGTTTAGATCAGGCAGTTGCTATGTCCACTACTGCCACTGCAACTCGGGCCGGGGGACGCAATCAGACTCCAGCGCCCAGACACCTGAGCAGGCTGTACAGGGTATTCAGACACCGGGGGTAGACCCAGCCCAGTCGGTTATCCCAGTACAGGATTTTGTATTTCCAGCTATGCTCGAGGATGAGCAACGTAGACTAGAGAGGTTCAGCAGGCTTAAGCCTCCGACTTTCAGCGGCACAGAGGGCGAGGATGCCCAAGGTTTTCTTGATAAATGCCAGAGGATACTACGTACTGCGGGTGTTTTGGAGACCAGTGGGGTCTCATTTGCTATATTCCGGTTTTCTTGTGCTGCTTTTACTTGGTGGGAGTCATTCGAGAGGCGTAGGCTGGTTGGTTCAACACCTCTCACTTTGCAGCAGTTTTCCACGATCTTTTTGGAGAAGTATGTTCCTCAGTCCCACAGAGAGAAGAAACACAAACAATTTGAGCAGTTACGTCAGGGAGAGTTGTCAGTTACTCAGTACGAGATGAGGTTTTCCGAGTTGGCCATACATGCATCTGAGATTGCCCCTACTGACAGGGAGAGGATTAGAAGGTATGTAGATGGTCTTACTTATCAGCTTCGGATCTTGATGACCAGAGAGAGAGTGTCTGGAGCTACATTTGAGCACGACATTGCTCGGGATATTGAGTCAGTTCGTAGGCAGGATCGTGAGGAGAGAGAGGTCAAGAGGCCTCGGGGAGCAGGTAACTTCAGTGATGCCCCTTCTAGAGGGCAGTTTCAGCACAGCAGAGGTCATTCATTTAGACCTCCACAGCCAGTTCTCCCAGCTTATAGTGGTTTATCTTCGGGGCAGGGTCCTCGCAATTCTCATCAGGGACGTTCATCTTTTAGTGCCCTTCCAGCTCAGAGCTCCGCTCGAGCATCATTTTATCACGGTACTTCTATGTATGGTTCGTCCGGTGGTTATCATGGTGGTAGGGGTTTTCGTCAGTTTTCATCTCTAGCTCTAGGTAGTTGTTATGAGTGTGGAGAGTTCGGACATGAGTGGAGGCAGTGTCCTTGTCGTCCTAATAGTTCAGCTCAGCAGAGAGTTCAGCCCTCGGCTTTAACCCCAGTCACTTCACCACCTACCCAGGCCGCTAGGGGTGGTGGTCAGGCAGCTAGAGGCCGCCTTAGAGGGGGAGGTCAAGCAGGTGGAGGCCAGCCACGTATTTAGGCACTTCCGGCTAGGCCTGATGCCATGGCTTCAGATGCGGTGATTACAGGTACTATTTCAGTCTGTCACAGTGATGCTTTGGCTTTATTTGACCTTGGTTCCATGTACTCTTATGTCTCGTCCTATTTTTCTCATTTTCTAAATATGCCCCGTGAGTCTCTAGTTACTTCTGTTCATGTTTCGACTCCGGTGGGCGATGCTATTGTTGTGGACCGTGTGTACCGGTCGTGTCTTATATCCATTGGGGGTTTCCGGGTTTGTCGTTATGTAGAACATGCATTATAATTACTATTATTGCCTTGTCATAGCCTGGTTTAACTGTTATTGATGTGTTAGAATTTGTAGGCTTGAAATCAAAATGGTTGCAATGAGAGTTTAGTCATTCAGTCTTTAAAAATAGCCTTGAAGTTGGAAAAAGTCAATTGAGAGTTGACTTATTGGTAAACGACCTCGGAATGCAAATATTATGGCTCAGATAGCTTCATTAGGTGATTTGGGACTTGGGAGTGTGTTCAGAATAATTTTGTGATGCCCAGTGTAGAATTAGGCTTGAATTGGCGAAAGTTAGTTTTTGGCGATTTCCGGTCGACAGTGGAAAATAGGCTATCAGGGTCGCAATAGAATTTTGACAGTTGTAACAAGTTTGTAGTGTCATTTTGGATGTGTCTGCAAAATTTTAGGTAAATCGGAGTTGTTTTGAATAGTTTCGGCATCGTTGGTAGATTTTAGAAAATTCAACGTTCTTAGGCTTGAATCCGATGTGATTTTGGAGTTTTGATGTTATTTTTAGTGTTTTTAGAGTGCAACTAAGTTTTAATGATCATATGTGATGTGTTGGTATAGTTGGTTGGGGTCCCGAGGGGCTGGGGATTGATTCCGGTTGGTTAATTGACTCATTTGGACTTAGATGAAGAGGTCTTCCACAGTTGATCCCGTAGCCACTACGACTTCGGGGTACTTGATGACATATTTCCCTTCATCTCCCTACGACCTCCACCTCGGTAATTGCTATGATTCTCCGCCTTTTCCCTTTAACTGTTGAGTGTATGTGCACTCCTGGGCGATGCGGTAGCATTCTTGGGTCGTGCGCTACTCGTTGCGGATGCTGAATACTCCCCACGGGGTGGGAAACTTGACGACCTGATATAAGCTGGATGGGATGGCCCTCATGGAGTGTATCCAAGGCCGTCCTATGATGACGTTTTATGTTGTATCTTAATCCATAATATGGAACGTTGTTTCCAGAGTGATACCACCGACCAGAACGGGTTGTGTGATTTCTCCAGAAGTCCGCTCAACTGCATTGTTAAAACCTGTTAGTGTGATGCAGCATTGCACTATCCTATCTTTGATCCTCATTTGTGTGAGAACTCGCGGTTGGATAATGCACGCGCTGCTTCCGTCGTCTACCATAATCCATTTTACACTGATTTTTAAAATGCGCAAAGTAATAACAAGAGCATCATAGTGAGGAATGGTCAAATCTTGGGTATCCGACTCGTCGAAGATGATACTTTCTTCGAGGTCTTCATACCGTTCATGGGTGATTGATCGCTTCAGCTTATGGGTGGTTGTGAACTTTACGTTGTTGATTGTCGCGTCGTCACCTCCACTGATGATCATTTGGATGGTACGGGGTGGGGAGGGTAGCTTCTAAGGGCCTTGATGTTGTTCTCATCATCGAGCCAAGTTCGCCCTTCCTCGGTCACTCATCAGTTCTCTCAAATTCCCTTGGTGGAGCATGTTCACTACCTCTTGCCTTAAAAGCGATACAATCCTCAGTCTTGTGACATCGTTTCAGGTGGAATTTGCAGAGGGAATTCGACTTTCTGGTATTTGGGTCGGACTTCATATTTTGTGGTCATTTCACCTTTGGGCCGAGCTTCTCCGGGACGTAGACTATCTCTGAAGAGGAAACACAAAATCTTCGAGCAGATAGTAGTGGAGGCATACCTCTTTCGTTTCGGTGAGTCCATGTCTGGTTCCTGGGGGGGGGGGGTATGACGGCTAATCTGACATATGGCTGGTGTCTTTCACAGTTGAGACGCGGACCTGCATGGTCCCTTCTATTGTAGTTTCTGCGATCTTGTCTCGACTCCATTTGGACTGATGCCAACGTTAGGTTGGTCCATTGAGGTCTTCCTCATCAGCTCTCACCTCGGCACAAGAGGCATTGTGTATCTCATCCCAAGTGGTAGGGGGTATTTCATGAATTTTTTGGTCGTCCGCGAACCGCTCCTGTTCAGCCCATTTTGGAAAGCTGCTACTGTTATTCCCTCCGACACATTTGGAAGAGTCATTCTAACACAGTTGAATTGGGCGAGGAAGTCTATGAGTCCTTCGCCGGGTGATTGTTTAATGGCGAATATATCATTTACCCTTGGCTCTGCTTTCTTAGCCTAGGCATGGGCGATGAAGAACTTGTCAGCCATTTCCTCAAATGTTTCTATGGACCGTGCGGGTAATTGTGAGTACCACGTCAATGCCCCCGGTTAGGGTTTCACCAAACATCTTCAGCAATATAGATGATACTTGTTTTTTGGCGAGGTCGTTGCCTTTCATTGCGGTGACGTAATGAGTGACATGATCCTCAGGGTCCGTCGTGCCGTCAAATATCTTCAGGTATGCCGGCATTTTGAATGTTTTAGGTATAGCGTGTGGAGTAGCCTCGTCACTATACGGTTGTTCCACGAACCGACCGGCGTCCCGTTTTGGTAACACCTTTGGGGCGCCCGGTATCTTGTCTACTCTTTCTTGGTGTTCCTTCATTTGGTCGCAGAGCGCTTTGTTTTCGTTCTCCATCTCCTCTATTTTCTTCAGAATGGCTGCAAGGATGTTATTACCTGCATCGTTAACGGTCTGAGTGATACCTCTTACAGGAGGAGGGTCGTGCTGCTCATCAGTTGCTACTATGATGCCGACTCGTACATCCTCCTTCCTCTCTTTTTTGGCGGGTGTGTCGAATATGCTGGTCAGTGTACTCGTTAACCATGCTTCTAGTAGCTTTTTCACTGCTGGTGGTGCCTCTTCCGCCGTGGATGTAGAGTCCCCTTTTCCATGGGAGGTTGTGATGTTGCCGTGAGGGAGGGGTGAACCACTTCATCTAGGGGAAGCGTTTGGTGTCACATTCTCCTCGTCTGTTCCATTAACCTCATTGATGGTGTTTAGGAGGTAAGCAGTAAGGTCTGCCACTACGTTCAGTCTTTCCTCTCCATTACCTGCCATGTTAGACCGTGCACGTAGGAAGATGAAATTTTTGTGTTGTGTTGTCGTTTTTTTTAGATCTAGAAAAACTAAGACTTTGACTAGAAAATTCCCACACACGTCGTCAAATTGTTGGACCAAAACACGAGTTAATCCTTGGTTAAACTAATTAATGATTTTTCAAGATGGGACAAATCCTAATTAAAGATAATTATTCTAGATCTACAATGAATGATGTGAATAACAGTGTATTCAAAATGAGATGTGGGTAATAAATGTGACCAGGTGTTATGCTATGTAGAAAGAACAAGCAATAAATAACATTAAATGACAATAAATATAAATAGAGGGGAAGGTTCACCCAATATTGAAGAGGGCGAAAGATTCATTCCTTTGACAATGATGAATGACACGAGTGAGATATAATATTATGCATTTTCTTGGATCTGATAGAAAAGACAATGGAATAGTTCACCAACATGATGTATCTAAATGGAAAGTAGTTTTTTGTATTTTGTCTGAGAGCTTATCCTTTTACAAGTGTTCTTATCATATGGAATCTTACATGCCTTTTTCCTCATCTCTTTTTATTTATATTGGATATTCCCTAAGAACCCTAAAAATACAAACAGAGAGGATATTCGATGGAATATTCCCTCTGTCGCGTCCGCAGACCTCAGTCCCCTTCTATTCTTTCCCATGTCAAACAATTTCTGTATTTTGTCTTATTAGACTATGGTGTATAGAGATGTTATTTCCTTTTTGTATCTTGTGACTCATGGTGTTCCGGGTTTTGGGAAAGCTATGTACGTCTAGTATTTTGGTTATTGTACATGTCGAGCATCATTGTTATTGGTTATTTGGTATTTATTGCACACAGTTATTAAGTTTTGCTTCCATTATAGATATTTTTGCTATCTGTTAGACTTACCTAGTTGTAAAAATTAGATATCATCACAACATGTTTCATAGGGATATTTGAATCGTGACACAATTAAAGAATGAAACATAACATATATCGATCAGACAAATAAGAGCAAATCATCAATCTCTGTTTAGATGTTGAAACAAGAAACAAGATCTAATCACCAGAGAAAATAAATACATTTTAAGCTTTTAATCTTATTCAACGGGAATGATCATAAGTCGCAATCTGTTACACGCATTAAATCCAGAGCTGTTGATCAGTGCTTGTGGAAACCTGGATCCTTGACAACAGTCACAGGGCAGGTCGCATTAGACATTACATAGTTTGTCACACTCCCCAAGAATATCCTGTTTTACCAAGAGATGCATATAAATATTAATGACATATTACTTGAATATTAACAAAAAAAAGAACACCAAATTTTACCTAGTAAATGCAGAAAAATAGAAGTGAAAACTATAGGGCCAGATCAACAAAAAGTACCTTTGGATGGTAGTAAGGCCTCTGCTACCCATAACCAAAGAATCCAACTTCAGATCTTCAATAGCATCACATAGTTTCTCCCTAGCATCTCCCCAGTACAGTTTGGCGACAACATTTATCTATAGAAATATCAATGAGAAATAATTGTAGAAAACTAAAACGATTGATGAAAAAGGAAAAAATGAAAAGTGTGAATGATTGATGAAAAACCTCTTTCTGACTAGTAGCTGTATCAAGCAAATCAAGAACATCAATATCAGTCTTCACATCATATTTCTCCAACACTTCAAGCTCCCTAAACTCCACCAACGGAATTAAAGCTAACAAAACAAAACGAAAATCAAAGTATTAACAACATGATCCACACAGAATTGCCTAAAAGATAACTACAATTAACTGTTCATATAAAGTTATAAATTAATAACCGGAAAAATAAGGTAGATTACTTACGAGAACCAGATTTGGCCCAGAGCGTATTACGTGACTCGTCAGAAGAATGAGTCTTGATATGGATGATGTAAAAGGTGTCGTCTTTGTTAGCTAAGTTATCAATGGCCCATTGCAAAGCAGTTTTGCTGCTCTTTGAGAAGTCCATTGCTACACCAATTGTCCTGTCTTTCACCATTTTTTGCTTACTGATTTCTTCTTCTTCTTCTTCTTTGTGGTTCTCTTATTACTAAAGAGATGAAGAGCACCTTTAATTCTTTTCGTGTGAAAACTGAAAGCGAAAAAACAAGATAAGCAAAAAGGTACTATAAAACAGGTTCGCTTTGGGCCAGCTATATATGAAGGATTGCTTATAGATGTTCGTAACACGCAGCGGAAGATAATATCAATCCTAGGCAGAATTTTTTGTGTTTAAAATTTATTTACATGTCAAATATCGGATCTAAGACGTACCTGGTGAAGAGAGTCTCGTTTCAAAATTTCTTCGATAGTGCGAAGACTCTATGCGTATCCACACCGAGACCGATCCTTGCTATCAACTCTTTGATCAATAAAACCCGTGAACAAATTGAACAAAATATTGTGCTGAAATTTTTCTCAAAAATCTCAACTCAATGTTAGAAGAACAAGAAATACTTTTTCTTGTAATTGTATTTTCTCTCTTGGCTTGTGTTGCACTCTCACTTTCACAAAGTGATTTTCTTCTCAAGAATTGAATGTTGCAAATATTTTCCATCACCCTTTATATAGCATCACCTATAAACCCTATTCCTATTTGGTTGAGGTAATGATTTACTTAAGGTAAAAATTTATTCCAAAATAAACTCTAATTGAATTTTATAAAATATTAGAAAATCACGTAACTTAATGGCCGAATACATTCGTCCAATAATTTAATTATCAAATAATAAAGTAATTAATCAACTAGCAAAGATCAGAACACTAGAATAATGTAGTAATTCCTTCTGTCCTTATAGCTCTGGATCACCCTAGGATATGGTTCAACTGTCAAATCCAAATAGGCGACCAACTATGTGTTCATGTCAAATATAATTGACCATTGAATGACCCAAGAAACTCTTTTCTTCTTTCATTCAATTGCCCTGGCCAAGGTCTTAATTTGGTCGTTTATAATTCATGACAACATGGAGCTCAAACTCATTACCAAGAGTTGACAGATTCCATCTTGATCAATCACTAATTCTACAAGCATTTAATCATACCCAATATCCTTTCAACTATCGCCCTAGGGCTATAGGTGTCTGGTATCAAAGCACAATAAATAACTTGTCAATTACTATGATGATCTCAGGTCAAAGAAAATTCTTACATCACATTCTTCAAGAGAATATCCTATTGACAGTTTATGGTAATTCTAACCATTAGGAATTATCCAATGAGTCGGTTCAATGATCATATCTCTATATGCATCATCTATCTATGTGATTTAGTTAATGAGATCAACTAATCTTTATCCCATAAAGACGATCACATAAATATTGATCTAACCGGATTACTAATGTCCAAATTAATAATCCTATGACCAAGAACAAATTTAGATTAAACTATAAGAAACTTTACTCTCATTATCATGATCTCCATCACAATGTCAAGTCTCAAAATTTAATCAAGTACCTTATCAAGTTAATCAAACAATTAATAATAACTATGATAAAAGAATATCAAATGCCATATATATTTTTATATCAAATAGCGTTCATAAAAATATGTTCAAATCATCACATGTGATATTGGATCTAGGGGATATCTACTATATCCCTAACAATATATTCAAGGATTTCGTTTCCTTCTGCCGCTTCTCTTCTTTTCTTTCTCAAGTATATAACCAAAGATTTACGGGCATTTGCATTTATACTCTGTTTTCGGATCACCTTTTAATTTATAATTGCTTTGCACAAAAAATTGTAATGGTACCAATTTTTCGGGTAACTTCAGATATAAGGGCTTGAAGTACCAAAAGTTTATATTAGAAGTTTGAACTTTAGAATTTTTTTCCTGAAGTGTAGCCTTATCAAAGCAAAACTTCAGATATTTTTGTCTGAAGTTTGGCTTGACTTGCAAAAGCAATCACGCAAACTTCAGTTCATAGTGCAATGACAAACTTCAGTTCAATAAAACTACATGTTATTGAAGTTTTTATTTTGTAATTGCTGAACTTCAGCATTCTAGGAGCTGAAATTTTTGTTTTATATTTGCAGAACTTCACCATTCTTAATGCTGAAGTTATGTCATTCTTTCTTTGAAGTTTGATGGCTTCAAAATATAACTTAAACCAAATTCAGGATTCTACCAAGTAGCCTTAATGAAATCCTCATTAGACTAACAAGCAGCCAAAGAAGTAATTCGTTGCAAATTGCTTTATCACAATCTCTGACATTCACCATCGAAATAACGATAGTCAAAACTGTATACTTCATATCCAATCAATAATACTTATACAAAGTCTCATGTGTTTGAGAGAGAAAAGAAGAAGAGGAAAAGAAGAAAAGGAAGAAAGGAGCGCATAGGTTAGAAGGAAGAAGATGAGGCGTCTGAAGTTGTCAAAATTAGGGTATAGGTTAACGAATTTTAAAACTATGGATATAGGTTAAATGGGGCGACCAAATAGGGCGCCCCGTGCAATTTTTACAAGATTTATGGATGGACAAAGTATATATAGTCAACCTTGTTGGAAATACATATACTTATTCTTATGCCGTGTTTGTAACTAGGGTTGTCAAACGGGCGGGGCGGGTCGGAATGGCTAATGCATAACGGAAACATTTATTCATGACTTCTTGTATATGGTTACTTTTGAAAGAATTCCTAGACTCTCAAATTTGACGAACCCCCAATTTAAGATTTTACAAATATAAAACTTAAATCTATTAGTTATCCAGTTGTTATCCATTTTCTAGGTAGATAATATGGTTTTTATCATATTTAACCCGTTTTTAAAAAGTTCATAATCTAACTTGTTTCTTAATGAGTAATATGTGTGGATAACTGTTTTCATTTAATCATTTTGCAACCACTATTTGTAACTAACCACATCCATTCATTATATTAAGTACGTAACTTATTGCGATTGTAATATATATTAATTAATTAGTTATTTAAGTTATGAAAGTATACGTAAAAACCTTATGTCTTCTACTTATTAATTTGGCGTAAACAAGGAATGTGCATAAATATTTTTAAGTAATATTGCTATGTTTTTTTATTTTATTTTGGCTTAATTTTAAAATATAAAGAAAGCAAACCGAAGTGCTTAAATATTTTCTGCCCCAAATGACATTACAATTTATTTTTCCTTAATGATTAATGAACATTGTGTTGTTAACTTTGATAATCCTCGTTGGTAATATAGTAAAAGGAGAATTTTACACGCATTTTCTCAATTAAAGTATTTGACATATAATATTTTTCTTATGATTTCAAATATATATCACTGGAACCTAATTTTTACATAATTTTTGTAACAAAACAACATTATAATCTGTAGTGGACAAGTTCTCTGTGTAATTTCTTTACGCCAAAATGGCCACATTTACCTATAATTTTTTACATTACCATTGCACAAAATCTTTATCTAAATTATATTAGATAATGAAGCTGTACAAAAAAGAATATCTTTCAAAATTCTTCCAAGTGGCCCTAGTGTTGGTAGATAATATAAATATAAATAGAACTCAAAAGCCGCCTTCAAGTGGATTTCTAAAGAATTAAAAGTGAATAAAGATTAAAATAACATGCTGCATAATGCATATACACAGCAGCAACGGCATGTGGTTGAATACCATGATGGTATTAGGCTGTAATCCATTGGTTTAATCAATCGCCGCCTCCACTTATCTTAAAAAATCTTTTTAGTTTAAGATTAAAGTTTCATTTGATGAATCGATATTGTCATTTGGTGTATAATCGATTGATAAAATCAATCAAAAAGTTAATTAAAGATAATATCAATCTAAAACTTAAATTCTTTTTAGAACATCGTTTTCTCTTTTTCTTTTTGTTTTGCTAAATAAAAATTTTATTACCAGGGAAATGTATGTCAGCACAAAAAACCTTAAAGATCTGTTCACAGGCCCAGATCTATAGTAAAAGAAAAAAAATTCAATGAAATTACAAGACATCTAAACTCCTTCTTGTTGAAAAGGGTATCATACTAAGTGTAATAATTCATTCTTCTCAAGTACCCTACAATTTTTGCCGTATTGTTACCCCTGCCATGGACCTTCTAGGCAATCAACCTCACTAGTTGATCCTCAGTTCTTCTAGCACTTTGGAATATTCTATTATTTGTTTCCTGCCAGATAGGGATGGCAAATAGGGTAGGGCAGAGCGGGGCGGGGCAGGGCAGGGCAAGCCTCAACCCCTTAAGATTTTGACCCGTTTTGCCCTGCCCCATTTAGTACTTTTTCAAAAATTTGTCCTGTCCTGCCCCGCCCTGCATTATTAAGCCCTGCCCTGCCCTATTTACGTTTTTTTAATCCTATCCTTTTTTCTTTTTTGTCCCGCTTTCCACAGTAAGAACTCCTTAATCCTTAAAAATAACAGCTTCTCCGAATTTTCTTCTTACATTAAAACTCTTGCATTTTGAATTTCCACAGTAACAACTCCTTAATTCTTGAAAGTCTTGCGTTTTGATTTGATTTTGTTTTAAATATATATCAGTTTAAAAAATATGAAGATATATTAAAAAGTGTTTGAATTAATTTTAAAGTAACAAAACATTAACCAAGATATAATCACATAACTGTAGGAAAATTTAAGCAACTAAATCAAATGGTAATAGCTCATTTATGCTATACACAAGCATCACATTAATAGCCCAGTTTTTACCCGTCAAACCAAACCCAAACCTACCCTGCCCCATTAAAGTTCTTCAAAATTTTAAGTTTTACCCTGCCCTGCCCCATCCCGCCCCATTTTAAGATTCCCATGCCCTGCCCCGTTTAGAGCTTGCACTGTCCAGCCTTGCCCCGCCCCGTTTAGAGCTTGCACTGTCCCGCCCTGCCCTTGCCCTGCCCCATTGCCATTCCTACTGCCAGATGATGTAAGTGCATCCTGCCAAGATGATTCTATATACGTCTGTTTCCACCTCTTTCCCATTTGCATGCTTCCCAGCCCAATCTTGTTCTCCATGCCATCTGCTAGCTTTCTTATCTATCCTCTATCAAAATAGTAATCTTTTCCAAATAGCAGCATAATATTTGCATTGAAAGAATATATGAGCAACTGTCTCATTCTCCACATCACATAGAAGACAAAAGATATTAGTTGTTACCCCATTTGGACAGTTTGTCTCGTGTGAGAAACTTTTCATGAGCCACCAATTTTAGATCGAAAATTTATTTTGGGCATCCTAGGTTATTGCATATTAGTTTCCTCCAGGACTCTTTAGGGAATTCCCCCCTCAACTTGTGATAAAACTTTTTAATTAAAAAGGACAACATGTTCATTAGCTCGGCTCGTTGGAAACCAGCATCCTCAAAATACATTTTGCCTTCAGAATCTTCTTCATCGTCGTAGATGTTTGAGGATGACATATCTCCCATATTTGCCTCCCTTTCTCGTAGTAAATATGAATTCATTTTATCCACAACCTATCCTTCTTCTTGCATAGGTTCCAGAATTATTTGCCTATAGCAGCTCTATTCCAAATAGTTATATCAACAATGTTCAGTCCTCCAGTTGTTTGAGGCCAGCATATTCTGTTCCAGGACTGTAAAGCTTTTTTGTGATTTCATTACCACAGGTCCATAAAAAACTTCGACAAGCTGCTTCAATAAATTTTATGATTTTTTTTGGCAACACAAAAATTTGTGACCAAAATGTTTGGCTAGAGAACAAAACACTTTTTATCAGTTGAATCCTACCTGCATATGATATGAACTTTTTTGTCCATGAGGTGATTCCACCTACCATTTTCTCAATTAGTGGTTGGCATCGCATAATGGAAAGTCTCTTGGTACTAAGTGGGACCCCTAGGTACTTGACATGTAATTCATCTTTGTTGAACCCCAATCATTGCAGTATGATCTTCTGGTTTGACTCATTTAACTCTCCAAAAAATATAGAGCTCTTATTCTTGTTTATCACCAAACCAAAAGCATTGGAGAAGCTTTAAAATCTACCATATAAGAGTAGATCATTTGCAAACTCCAATTGCACAATCTACATTTTCTGACATCTGGATGATAGTTAAAATTTGGTACGTGTATTAAAGTCTACAATAGTCTAGTTAGATACTCCATAGCTATCACAAACAGGAAGAGGGAGAAAGAATCTCTTTGCCTAAATCCTCACTTAGCCTTAAATGGACCATATGGTTTGCCATTAATCAGGAGGGAATAAGAGACTGTGTGAATCACATACATATCGGGGAAAGACAATCCAATAAGAAAATTTGTTCTAAGTAAGCCCATTCAACATAATCGTATGCTTTCTGCATATCTAATTTCAACATACATCTTGGTGATAGTCCCTTTTCTCATAACTAACTCATGACTACAGATGATATTATCTAGGATTAATCTTCCTGGAACAAAAGCATATATTGGGTTGTCAACTATTTCATCCATAACATCGTGGATACTCTTGGTTAGCACCTTTGAAATAATTTTATAACGAGTAGTACAACAAGAAAAGTGCCAATATTCTTTGATAGATGAGCGGTTCTTAATCTTAAGTATCAAAGTGACTGATGTACAATTGATAGGTTTGAACATTTGGCAAGTTCTAAAAAATTAAATGACAGTATTTGTAACCTCTTCTCCACTAATAGGCCACGCCTTTTTGAAAAATAAGCATTGAAACCATTACAACCTGGGGCTTTAAGATCATTGATCTCCTTTGGTGCACGATAGACTTCCTCTTCGATTATTGGCTTTACCAACTCCTTTTGTTGTTCTGTATTCGGTATTGGACCTTCCTTCAGTATAACACGTTGAATAGCAGGTATTGAAGAAGCTGTTGCGCCCAAAAGTTTCTTATAGAAACCAGTCACTTCTTTTGAATTTCTATTTCTAATTGAGCTAAGGTACCCTAGTCTGTGCTGAGGTATCTGATAAAGTTCTGAGCATTTCTGCCTTTGGTACTAGAAAGGAAATAGGCTGAATTGAAATCTCCTAATTTCAACTACTGAATTCTGGACTTCTGTTTATATATACATTCCTCAATCTTCCCCCATTGTTCTTCAGAATCTTTTCTTCTTCAATAAGGTTGGTCTGTAGCATCTAGCTTCCATTTGTTCTTGTAGTTCATGTAATAGTTGCCTGATTATCTTCAATTTTCCAGCCACCCCCAATTATTGCTTAATGTTCATCTTTTTAGTCTCATGTTTCACTGATTTCAGTTTGAACTAGACTCATTTCATGTGTTCATTTTTGTCAGGCTTCTTCCAGCATTCTTCAATCACGTGTAAGAAATCCTTGCTCTCAACTATACAATTGAAAAACCTAAATTGTGCAGTTATTTTCCCTGTCTGCCGATCAAATTGAATGCTGAGAGGGAGTGATCGGATATAAAAGGATCCATTACCAAAACTTGTGTTGCCGGCCATAGATGCATCCATTCAGCATTAACAAAACCATACCGATTTTGCTATATATATGATTGTTTGTCCAGGTGAAAGTCCTCCCATTGTACTTCAATTCGTTCATACCAGTGCTAGTAAGGTAACCTTTAAAATCCCTGATTTCAGCTTCTTGTACAGGTGAATGTTGTCTATCTTCCACATTTAAAATAGATTTAAAGTCACCCATTACAAGACAAGGTCCTAGTTGAATATTTGACAGATCCTTTAGATAGGCCCATAAACTCACTCTGTCCAGTATGGTATGGAAGCCATAAACTGCTATAAAGTCAAAGGATATATTTAAAGCATGTATATTGACCTTCTGATGGAAACATTGTGCATACATATCCGTTATGCTAAAATCAGTAGTGTTAGGATCCCACAGAATCCAAATCCTTCCTTTGCTATTTGTGCTACCATTTGAAACCCATCTCCAACCAGTAGAAATTTTATTGATCACATAAGTTTCCTTTTACAAATTAACTATATGTTCCAGAATGACAATCAATCCCAACTTATTGTCCCTACAAAAGCTCCTAAACTCCTTTTGCTTAAAAAGGTTATTTAAACCCCTCACATTCCAAGTTATTAACTTCATATTGGAATAATTTTGAGGTTGGAATCACGCGCATCATTTATTATACTACTCTGGCCTATTTCATACAAAGAATGTTTATCTTGCATAAGAGGTTTATTTGTATTTTCCTCTAAAATACTAAAACCATTCTTTGTGCTTGTATCCTTATCTTTTGTATACATAGATTTTCCAGTTTTTGCAGAAGATTTTCCTTATAACAGTTACCCAACCTTCTGCTTGTGTATGCACAGGTTGTTCAGTTTGCCTTGCATCAAGCTTTAACACCTGTTGACCACTGGTTGCCTTCTGCTTCTCTTCCCTTTTTCGGGTTTCTTCAGTCATAACTTTATTTTCCTATATTTTCTTTTTCCTATTATCTTATTTCATGGTGGTTGAGGTACTAATTTCTACGCAAGTGGTGGCTGCACTACTGGTTTTCTCATAGGAAGAGCATTACAATTGCGACCTATCTGATAAGACGTTTGATAGTATTCAGGCTCCCATTCATAAGATACTTCTTGATCAAACATTCTTCATAAAGGATCTAGCACTACCATTATCTTTGACAGTGGTCTTGTGATGTCCATCTCAATGAGGACCCTAGCATAATATATTCTTGCCGCAACTATGGTACACTCATCATCATAGATGGGAGCCCCTAGGCCACTACCAATGCGGCTTAAAGCTTTCATGCTCCAACAATCCAGTGGTAGGTTCGGAAACGTTATCCGTAGAGGCACAGTCTTCAGAATTTCATCATGTAAATTAAAATTTGTTGTCCAGGCCTTCATTATAACTGGTATAATGTTAATTTTTTGCGGACCAGAGAACAACACCTTATTTCTTTTCCTCCATGCTACTAAATCGGATCATAAATTAATCTTCGTTGTGGTAATACACATGTGGCTTAGAGGCAAACTTCCACTTATATGCAAGAAATCTCTCTACTGCACCAATTTATTGGGAATCACCAATGATATATAGTATAATAGCCAAACTCCATTTGTTATTCCCTTCCTCAATACCCCCGGCTCTAATTGAACAATTTTTTGCCCATCTTTAATAATGGGGGGCAATGTAATTTAGGCTCATACCTCTCGAAGCCAACTTGTTTCTAGCTACAACGTTTGCCCATGTGTGTACTTCATCTGTTGAATTGACCAGTTCAATATTCCGCTTTGTGCAAGTTATTTCAGTCATCAGGGCTTTACCAGCGGCTTCCCCAAGATTGACAACATGGGAATCAACTTTGTCTAGGGCTTTAACTTCATCGGCAACTCCTGGAGTGGTTTCAATTATGCTGCTGTCACGACCCAAATCCTAATTCCGGTCGCGATGGCGCCCAACAACGGGGTTAGACAAGCCGATATAACTTTCGCTAAGTGATACCCTTCCCATTCGATCACCAAGTCAATGATTACCAGTTTATGACAACTAACATGATACTAGCCTTGAGTGAAGGTAAAATCATAGAAGGTACAAGGCCGAAATAAAATATACACATAGATGTACAACCCATAACCCCAAAAAAAATATATATAATGCGTGTGTGCCAGGAACTAGTGTCACGAGTGTCACGGGAAACTACTGAATATACAATGACTACAACATATACAGGGTCTCAGTCTAAATAAAATAGACAGAGAGCATAACAAAAGAAACTCCAGGGTGCTGCTAGGAAGTCGCCAGGAAAACAGCTCACCGTGAAGTATGACCACGCTATCAATATCTGGCACCGGCCTGAAAATCAGATGGACCAGCCTCCGGACCTGTACAGTCAAGTACAGAAAAGGAAAGAAAGTGCAACATGAGTACATATATAAAAATATGTACCCAGTGAGTATTGTTGATACCCAATGTTTCCTCAAATTATTTTCCAAACTTGTATATATGCTTTCAAAATCACTCTTAGCAATAATAAGTATTTTTCCTAATTTTTACATATTTTTATCTGAATTATTTCCATATTTATTCAGTATTTCGTATTTGAATAATTTATAAATCATGCTCTAAATAAATACCAAAATATTCTCCAATTTAATATGTCATTTATAATTACTGTTTATTTATTAAAATTCAAATTATTTCATCAGTTGGCCAATTGAGTGCTATTTAATGGCAATTACAATCGTTTTGCAATCATAGCCTAATTAGTCGTTTTATACCTTTAAAATCCGAATTTATGTCCTTCATATTTTAAATCTTGTCCAATTACTGTAATTATATTCATTTTTAACTTAATTTCATTTTATACAATTATTGGCTATTTTAATTAATTAATTATCCTATTAAATCGGGTATTTCACAACTAGCCTCTTCTTATTTTTAATTTTAGCCACATTTGGTCGATTTAATTACCCAACCCCTGACCCAATTGAGACCAGCCCAAACCCTACTCTTACCCGACCCAAACCCCAAATCCATCTGGACCGTTGATCAAATTAGATCAACGGTTCGAATCATTATTTCCCTTAATTAACCCCCCAACTAACCCCCCCCCCCCCGTTTGTCTCATTCAATCGAGACATCTCTCTCTCTCTTCTGGTCTCTTCCTCTCCCTCATCTCTCTAGAACCTCCTGGGTTCTCCTTCTTCTCCGATGGATTTCACCTTCATCTCCGGCCACTTCCAACCTTTCCCTTTCGACCACCAGCTGCTTGAAGCCTTATCTCTCCAGTTCTTCTAACCTCTGAGACCTCATGGGTCCCCGCCATGCCGGACCACCACTGGAAGCTTCGCTTAAGGCTGTTTTCGGCTGTCTCTGATGGGTTTTGACTCGATGGTGCTCTAATCAACATGGTCCTGAGTTTCACAGCCAGGTTTCTTACTCTTTTTCCTGGTTTCTTATGAAACCCTAATCTAAACCTAATCTCTTAAAACCTCTGTGTTTTACGATTTTGCGACTCATCTCTTTATGTTTTTAACTATTATCCACCAGATCTTTACGTTTCTTCAAGTTAAACATTTTCCATCTCTTTGAAACTAGGGTTTTCGACCTTGTCTTCGAAACGATTTCTCTCTGACTTTTTAACATCTTTACTATGTTTAAGCTTTTATACCTTAGTCTTATGCTAGTATTAATGAACCCTAAGTTCTGGGTTGTTCTTTGCTATTTTTGGCTGTACATTACATGTCTGTGCAACGCATGCTTTGATTCACTGTTCTAATGTCTATTTTTCTACTGTCCTACAAGCATCCCTTCATGTTGTTGTTACTTGGATGACTGATAACTTCGAATTTTTACCCTACTAGATGTCTATTTGTTTTATCGCCCTTCTTCTACATCAAAATCCATTGCTTATAAGGTTTTCATTTAATACATGGTCTTGTATATTTTCCCTCTAATCCCGCATCAGTTTTGAATTTTTTTCCATATTTGTGTGATGCTTTCCCTGATTATATGGGATTCCTTGTGATTGTAGTACAGTCCAAAATTCCCTTAATTGATTTGCCAACTGATACCCTATTTTCGTGATATTATTTCGACTTTCCTTAGTTACCTACTATGTATCTGGATTTGTTTATACACTATGCCCTAGGCAGTCCTATTAAACTGATTTCTTTCCTTATGATCTTCCTGTCATTACTGATTTGAACTCGACTCCTTCAATTGAGGAAGTACATTTGTTGATTTTTATATTGATAGATGCTAATTGATTGATCTATCCATACTTGTGACATCTCTGTGTGATTCTATCTCGTATGTTTGTGCAAATTCCAGCCTCTTTCTGTCAATACCACTAAGCTATGCATATTTGCTACGATTGTTTGTCTTCTTTATTATGCTGAACTATAGAATCACAACTTTCTCTTGATTGGTTCTGACTTTTCTTACTCGATGGTCTGATTGGAAGATCTCTTTTTATAACTTTGGAATGCTGTTTGTCCACTTAAATTGATTGATTCCTTTGCCCTATATGCCTTCCCTAATCGAAGCCGTCTGAATTTAGTCTTAATTAACTACCCCATACTTAGTAAACTTTGATTATTTCATTATTGGCATGATATTGATTTTGTTACCTTATGTGGCATATGTTCCTACTGTTTGAACTTGAATCCCTTAACTTAAGGGATTACCTGTCTTAATAGTACTGATTGAGTCCGAGTTCCTTGATCACTATCTACTTTGATTCTTTCCTTATCTAGTCTTGTACTGACTTCTACTTACCTTAAGTGCTGCATGTCTTTACCATTTCTGAGTTGAATCCCATAATTAAGGCAACCACATATTCTTCTTACACTGATTGGATTCTGTCTTCTCTTATTACCATGCATTTGTGATTCTTACCTTATTTTACTACCTACTTTCAATTATAAGTACTCTTGTCTTTCAATAACAAAGACACACAGAGACTTGTGTAAAATTCTCTCTTTCTCACAAAAGTTCTCCTCTACTACTCTTCTCTTTTGCTCTTGTCTACTGTTAGCCGGATATAAGCCAAGGCTAACCATTGTGCTCTTATTTTGCTCTTTCATTCCGCTTGCTCTCATCACTGGTATGTTCTGATTAAGATTCAAGCTCCCAAATTAATGTGTTTCTTATTGCTTCAGTTCGTTATATTCCTAATTGTCTTCTACTTATGCTTCTACTGTTCAACTTGCAATTAAGCTCTTGTTAAGCTTTCAGTACTCACCATGCTTCATCTCTTTAATATTTACATGCCAATGCTTCTAGGATTATTGTTTACTCTTCATTTGCACCTATTATGCCTGTATCCTGTCACTGTCTATTATCATGTTTAAACTTGTCCATCTATTGACTCTATGAACACCTCTGATTTGTGCGACTTTGTTTAAACATGTCTATGCATCTTTTCTTGATTACTATGTGGCCTATCTATCTCCTTGAACCATCTCTGATTTATGTAGCCATGTTTAAATAAGTCTTATTGAATCTATGTACCTTTCTCCTGATTACTATGTGATTTATCCATTCTATGCAGCTATGTTTAAATAGTTATTGAATCTCTGTGTCTTCTCCTGCCTATTATGTGACTTATCCCCCATCATCTTTGCATTGCTGAATTTGTTTGATCTGTTCTTCTCAGATACTACTACTTGTTTTTAAACTATTATGAACCTTCAGTTCATAAATTATTTCAACTAAATCTTGTCTTTCAAAAAACTCTGTTCCTCTTTTAAACTCACTCCTAGCACTTCACACTATTCCTAGAACCTAAGTTCCACCCCCTCAGTGTAAGCATTGCTTAGGGAACCTCTTGAGTTCTCTCTTAACTTTGATGCACTGAGGTGGGCAATTCCACACTGCACTTGTTCAACTTTGGCAATTGTGTTGGGGTGCTGGTATTGGCCAGGGACCCATGAGGGCCCTAGGGAGCTTTGTCGCACCCCTACCATGTGGGAGCTGTGAAACTCGAAAGGATTGAGGTTGGAAGGATGGGCCTGATTGAAGGCTCCCTATAGAGTTAGCTTCTTCTTTTCCTTCAAGTGATGTAATTTATTATTCTTGGTCTGTAATAATTTGTAAACGAATATTGGGGCTGGCTAGTGAATATGGGGGGTTATGCATGTTTAGTTTAATGAATGGGTTGAAAAGCATGCTCATAGGATTTATTCACTTACATGTGCAATAGACAACCTGTC
>ML280068.1:414-24350 GCA_005239495.1 Nicotiana undulata | reverse complement strand
GGGGGCTATGCATGTTTAGTTTAATAAATGGGTAGAAAAGCATGCTCATAGGATTTATTCACTTACATGTGCAACAGACAACCTGTCCAGGACATGCATCTCATGCACTAGAAATCCTACTTAGGTTCTTTTATTTTCATCATGTCTCCTTTACTCATTTTTGCAAGCCATAACCATATTAACAACTGTAACAAGTAATAAAAACTGCTATAATGGACTACTACTGCATTTTCATAAGCATAGCATCTAGAAATCATGTTTTAGGGGTTTATGTGTGCATTAGATATCATGTTATTTAGGATTTCAAATTTACAATATTTTTGAACACTTAATCAACATGTTCAACCTAATAAGCCTCGCTAAAACTGGTTTAAATGGTTTAAATCGGTTCCCTGCAAATGTATTACGCTGCGTGCCTTAATAATCAGAACTAAAATCTGCATTTTCATCCTTAAAATAAATAGGCAATGTATACGCACGCCTAGGCAAACCTTAGGCCTAATATATACTAAAACCAAATTCACTTGTGTTGCGCTTGGCTGGTATTAGAATCAATTAGTCTCCCTTTGAAACCCATGAAACTTTGCTGCTTCATTCTTGTTTTATCCTTTCCTAAAAGTTCACTCTACTTTTTTCTAAAATTCCTACTATGATATTTTCAAAACACTGATTCTTGAAGTCATGCATCACCTTACTCTCTACTGAGATTTATTAGACTCATGCTCTGTTAAGTTTTCAAGCTACTGGCTTTCAGAGTCATTTTACCTTTTCTGAAATCACTTTGTCTTTATCTTCAACTGTATTGGTTTTCTGAAATAGTCTACTGCCTTTTACTAAACCACTGACTCCCTTTATGTTTTAAACTGCTGGATTTTAAAGTCACTTGCCTCCTCTTTTAATCACTCTGTTATTTAAATCATGCCATTACTTAGGATTTCATCTAAACTGATGTGTGTTTCTAATATCTTGCTAAATTGCTAAATCTATGAACTCATTCATTCTTTCCGAAAATTATTCTGTCCTCTATTTCCCGTTGCATCACTGAGTTTTCAAAGGCATTCCTTTTACTAAAATTGTTAAAGCCTTACTATTTTCCAACGCAAAATTCCTATTTTTTAAGTCCTGACTTTGAGACTTTAATTGTGTTTGACACATGCCATTTACGTGTTTAAATTGCGAAGGGACTTGTGAGCCTATTATTTGCCCTATATGATCCAATACATGTCATTCTATTTGTTTTGTACTGTCGCCTAGTGTTTTATCCTTTACACCTAAGTCAACCTAGCCCCCGCCTTTGGTAGGTTAGTAGTCCTAATCACCCTCCAGGACCTATAGGATGCGACAGGTAATGGCACGCACTAAGCAGTCGTGACCAACACGCGCTTTAAATAACCTTTACAGGGTGGGGAAGGGTAGAATACGAACATAATGACCGGTGCGCTAATACCACGTGTAGCTGCCTCCCCGAGGTGTGACATACCGGGTATTGCATTGAAGTTATCCGTATTACTTTAAACCTAGGACACTTCTTTTCAAATGTTTACGTTATTCGAAACCTTTAAATATTTTCATACTTGCTTTAAATCCCCTCATATGTGAACCTTATTGGTTACTTGATTACCGTCGAAATTCACAACACTTATTGGCTGGGACCCACGGTTGTGGATCCTGAGAGGTGCCTAACACCTTCCCCTTGGGATAATATCAAGCCCTTACCCGTTCTATGGTAACGCGAACTAGTCTATGAGTTATCAACTCTAGGTTCCCTAACGCACCGTTAAATCGTTAGGTGGCGACTCTTCCTTTTTCTTTTAAAGGAGTTGTCCATGATGTCTTAACCCGATCTTTTCGTACCTAACCGGTGCGATAGAAAAATGGGTGCGACAGCATGGCGACTCTGCTGGGGATAACTCCCTAGGCTTGTACCATTACAATTCGTTCTGTGCTTTGGATTATTAATTGTCATTTATATGCTTACACCTTTTGCTATTCCCCGTTATATATCGTTAATTGTTTAATTTTCACAAGTATTTATTTCACCTGAACGAAACTGACATATCTTCATGTTTCTTTGTAACTGCTTTCCATTATAACTGTTGTATTTCCTTTCTTTACCGCTTCCCTCAATGTGAAAATACATGCCTATTTGTTTAAATGCCATTTATTACACATCATGCTCCGCATTCATATGCCACTCGTGCCAAACAAATCCTATAGCAACACTTACAATGAGTGGTTACGCCCTTCCAATATTATCACCCCCTAAATTCGAAAAGGCGTATTTGCGGTAAAATTAGTCGATCAGCGGTGCAGTCGACAGTTCCGTGCCTTCCCCCTTGAGTTGTCCGCTCAAGGGTACCAGTTTAAAACCCCAATAGAAACATTACTCTATTGTATGTTGCATGCATCATGGTCAAACCTAGCCGAGCTAACGTGTTGTCCACACAATAGCTTTTAAGATAGCCTTGTCCAAAGTCCATTGGGTTTCCCTGGAACCCAAAAGGACGCCTTCATGTTCTATGCATTTATTTGGAGAACTTAAATGCTCATTGCTAATTATTGATATTAAATAGTCGAGTCTTGTGGGGGTAAGGGCCTAACCTGTTTGTCTTGCAGAAATGAGGCACGAGGTCCCCAGATTCGGCATGGTCACCAACATCCACCCAAAGCTCCTGAACTGGTGGGAGGACTTGCATTCAAGCGAAAAAACAACGGTCAGAAAACACCTAGGCAACTTGCCTTATCTTCTTGACATTCAGCCAAATAACATAATGATAGAGGCTGCTACCACACTCTGGGACTATGATCGGTCGGTTTTTCAATTTGGGAACAACGAGATGACACCGCTACTAGAAGAGATAGGGGGTCTGGCTGGTTTACCTTGGGAATCTCAAGGGTTATTGATGCTTGAAAACCGAACAGGTCGGGGTTTTCTCAAAATGGTGGGGCTGAAGAAGAATCCAGATTTAGTTTGTCTGGAAGACTCGTACATCCCTTTTGACTACTTGTACGAGAGGTATGGCCGTAGTCAGTCTTACCGCACATACCAGGAAGAATTCGCCCTCACCTCTCTAGGGCACATTCATCGCCGTGTATTCGTCTTCATATTTTGCTTTTTGGGATTGATGGTCTTCCCGACAAAGAAGGAGAGGATTCACACTAGGTTGGCCATGGTTACCAAGACTCTGATGGAAGGGATCGACGGACGGTATTTCAGCATTGTACCCATGATCATTGCAGACATATACCGAGCCTTGGAAAACTGTCAACGAGGAGCGAAACATTTTGAGGGTTGCAACCTGTTACTCCAGCTCTGGCTCACCGAGCATCTACAAAGGGGTGAGTACCATCAAGACATACATAGGAGAGTTTGGGACGATCATATTGCTTTCCATCATCCAAAGCATATGAACTACATCCCCGACATGTTTGCACAACCAGAAAATGCCAAGGGATGGGTTGAGTTATTGGGAAACCTGAACGAGAATTAAATTCAATGGATGTTCGAGTGGTTCCCGACCGACGAGTTCATCATTCGGACCAGAGATATCCTGTTCTTGATATTGATTGGCCTTAGGGGAACATACCCTTACGTCCCGACTCGAGTCATGAGGCAAGCAGGGAGGGAGCAAGTCATCCCAAGGGTCGAGAAAATGAGTCATCTTAGAGCAGACTTTCAAAATGATGACAACCCCCACAAGTGTCAAGCTTAGCATTTGTGGCACTGCAGGATCCGTTTAGAGAAGGATACTATCGAACCAGACAGGTATCACGCTGGTTACTCTCCTTACTATTTCGGATGGTTGGAAGATAATGGGGGAGGAAATCTTGAGCCAGGATTCACTCAAGGACATAGGGTCATAGACGAGAAGGCCGAGGCAACAACTAAATTCAACCAGCTACGCAAAAGGCTCCGTGACTGAGAAGAAGATCACCACAAAATCCACATAGCTAACAAAAAGTTGATCGAGGAATGGAAAGACATGGCCGTCCCCTCCACTCAAAGGCTAACACACTTGGAACGAGGCATCGTCGACTTGGAGGAGAAATTCCTTAGGAGGATCGAAACTTGTCAAAGGACCGAGGGAGCTGAAGGAGGAATTTTGGCCAAAACCTATTTGCTGCTGGGAGATGGAAATGTTGATCAAAGCAAGTAGAGGTGCCGAATATGGGGAAGGTCCTTTTGGGACCAAATAGATAGGATTTTTCATTACTTTGTTTTCTGATGTAATAAGGCCACTGGCCATTAGTGACATTTTATATTTTTGCATTCCTTTCTGAGTCAAGTTGGATTCGTCTATTTCGTCATCAATAAAATGAGGCATTAGTACTTAAGTTCTCCAAATCAATTTGTCGCTAGGCCTACCTCGGGCACAAAGAGGTTCCCCAACTTAGGATGCGTTTTACATTTTCACACTACATGTTTTAATTATCGCAATATGCTTTATATCTCCACTAACTTCACTACCTTTTGTTAGTTATTCCCCTTCCCCAAAGGTTGGTTCGTGCACTCTGGCATCAACATCTTATTGCACCAGCTCAAAGGGTCCTCCTCCCAGTCCTCCCAAAAGAAAAAGCAAGGGTGAAATGGCAGACGCACGCGGTACTAGAAAAGACAACAGGGATGAACAGGTTGAGATCATTGACGGCCAAGGTATTCAGATTCTGCACGAGGGTATGTCTCCACTAGAGAAGAAGCTGCTAAAGTTCCAAGAGGAACTTGACCAAGTCAAGAACTTGGCCCACTTATCATTCTCCCTCAACGTCCCATATGTTCACTTCCCAAATGCTCTGAACCCCACTTTACCACAAAACATCCCCAAACAACCAAGTCATCCAAAAGATCCCGTTCCACCAGTACCACGCTACTACAACACTCCACCTCCCCAAGATCAGACAAGAGACCACTTCCAGGCCTATGACAACCCCATTTATGTGGAAACTGTAACTCACTCCGCACCACATACGTATGAACCTGACAAAAAGGACAAGCTCATCAGGAATCTGTCCGAAGAACTCAAGAAATTGACCAGTCGAGTTCAGGGCATCGAAGGAGTTAAGGGGGTTGAAGGGTTAAATTACGAGGACCTCTGCATACAACTCGATGTCGAATTGCCCGAGGGGTACAAACCTCCCAAATTCGAGATGTTTGATGGCATTGGTGATCCAAGAGTCCATCTGAGGACTTATTGCGACAAATTGGTCGGCGTGGGAAAAGATGAAGGGATCCGCATGAATCTCTTCATGAGAAGTTTGAAAGGTGATGCACTATCCTGGTACATCAATCAGGATCCAAAGAAATAGACTAGTTGGGTGAGTATGGCTACAGACTTCATGGACAGATTCAGGTTCAACACGGAGAATGCACCGGATGTGTTCTACATCCAGAACTTAAAGAAGAAACCCACTGAGACTTTTCGCGAGTATGCTACTCGTTGTAGGTCCGAGGCTGCTAAGGTCAGGCCAGCCTTGGAAGAAGAACAAATGAAGAAATTCTTCGTACGCGCCCAAGATCCTCAATATTATGAGCGGCTGATGTTGGTCGAAGGACACAAGTTTTCTGATATCATCAAGCTGGGAGAACGAATCGAGGAAGGTATCAAAAGCGGTATGGTCACTAACTTTGAAGCTTTACAGGCTACTAATAAAGCTCTGCAATCCGGTGGTGTGCCCAGGAAGAAAGATGTAGGAGCCGTGATGGTGGTACAACAAGCCAAGCCCCCTCCCAAATACCAAGTATACCCCGCACCTTCCTTCACATACCAACCAGCTCCAAGTTACCAAGCACCTTCACCCGCATACCAAGCTCCACCACCCACATATCAGCCTACCTCGCCCAGATATTCCCAGCCAGCTCCCTTCTATAATGCCTACAATTCCCAACCTTCTCACTACCAATCACCACCTGCTCGCCAAATCTTCCCAAGACCTCGCCCAAATTTCGACCGTCGTCCACCAAAATAGTATACTGCCATAGCTGAGCCCATTGACCAATTATATGAAAAACTTAAAGCCGCCGGTTATGTCACACCCATCCCCGCTGTTACCCCCGAGAACCCCTCTTAGTGGGTTAACCCAAACAAAACTTGTGCTTACCACTCCGGCATGAAAGGACACACCATCGAGGAATGTCGTTCTTTGAAAGACAAGATACAAACCCTTATAGATAACAAGATCATTGTAGCCAAGGACTCTGCTCCTAACGTTCGCAATAATCCGCTGCCTGACCATAAGGGTGGAGTCCACATGATCGAAGTTGATGATGATTGGGATCCTGAGGGATCAATTGGCTAATTGCAGAGGGTGATCCAAAGAAGCCTGCGATCACTCTTAATTCGATTGTGGTCCAGATGCAGCCGTCTGAGGAAGTCGAGGTAAACATGTCCATTCCACTTGAGTTTGGACCAAGATCATCCGCTAAAGGAAAAGCCTCAGGGACGATCCAAGTTGAGTTTGTACGACCACTCGAAGTTGCAGTCCGTCCATCTGTAACATATACTCCAGCAGGAATAAGAATGACTTCACCCATTACTGTGGCAATGTCAACGACGACACCTTTTTATTCAGACGCCATTCCATGGGACTATACCGCTGAGGCGAAGAGGAAAGGCAAAGGCAAGTCTGAGGAAGCTATCGCTGCACAAGGTATTATGAGAACCGTCAGAGTTTATACCCCTGAGCACTTGGCCGAGTCTAGCAAGCACGCCAACAGTCGTCCTCCCATCATTGAAACATGTTCTGATGATCAATGGAGAAAGGTACAAGCTAAGGAGTATTCGTTCCTCAACCAATTGAACAAGATACCAGCTCAGATATCCATCCTCTCCCTGTTACAAAATTCTGAAAATCACATGAATGCTTTGCTAAGGGTGTTGAGTGAAGCATAGGTGCGTGACAATATCACCAGCAGGGAAATGGCCAACATGGTAGGCCAAGTGCTGGAGAGCCATAAGATCACTTTCTATGAAGATGAGCTACCGCTTGAGGGGCTAGGGAACAATAGAGCACTACACATCACTGTGCAATGTGAGGATCATTTCATCACAAGGATCCTAATTGATGGGGGTTCCAGCCTCAACATTTTTCCGGTGGTCACGCTCAAGAGATTGGGCAAAAGTATACATGAGATAAAGGAAGGAGAGATCAACGTAAAGGCCTTCGATGGTTCGCAGAGATCTACCATGGGAGAAATCACTTTGTGCTTGCAGATGGGACCGACTTGGTTTGATGTAGACTTCCAAGTGATAGATGTGCCTGCATCCTACAACTTACTATTGGGACGACCTTGGATCCACGCGGCGGGGGTCGTGGCATCAACCTTACACCAAGCTGTGAAGTTCAAATGGAACCATCAAGAGGTAATCATTCATGGCGACGGTAGCAACCATATCTACGATCGCCGGACCTTTCCGATCATCGATGGAAGGAGAAAGTTGGGCGGAGAAATCTATCATAACATAGATCATGGCAACGCTATTGACAAAGGCAAATGGTGGAACAGTAAGACCGAAAGCATACTGAACTAGCAAGGGTACGAGCAGGGTAAGGGGCTCGGTAAGCATCTTCAAGGGATAACAAAGCCTATAACGCTCAAGAAGCATGGTACTACCTTTGGTCTAGGGTATGAGTACACTTGGAAGGAGTTCAAGGACTAGTCGCCACCATGGTGTGGCCCCTACTACCCGTTGGAGCAGCCAATACCCCGTATAGAGCAGACTTTCCAGCCAACTGACGTCATATATGGTACAGACGAAGAAGAAGCACTAGCAGCCATGAAGGATTTATTCCTGGAAGAAGAGGATATGGACTGTTGTGTCATTCTTGAAGAGGAGGGGGAAGAATGTCCTTCCATACAAGTCGTGAGCAAGGGGGTCACATCTCAACAATTGGTCTGTCTGGACGACCAAAGCCCGTCGAGTCTCGGGGTAGCAAGGCTAACAAAACAAACATTATCTGCAGTTTATTTATTTAAAGCATTTCCTTCCTTTTCGCATTTTTAATTTCCGCAAGAAAGAGCTCTTATGTTCGAACGTTTACTCAATTTATCAAAGCATTTCCAAATCTTACATTTACTTATATTCACTTGCTACTGTTTTCCTTTCCATTACTTTATTTTACACAACATTACTATTACTCATCGTGATGAACCGACGATTGTGACATGCAACGAGACAACGCAACAAATGGATTCCGAGTCAGACGAGGATGATATACCTGAGGATATTATTAAAGAAGTCGAGAACTTTGAGAATAGACCTAAGTCTAACTTGAATGAGACTGAGGTCGTCAACCTGGGAAACACAGAGAACGTCAAAGAAACATGCTTCAGCATTCATCTATTACCGTCAGAAAAGAAGGAATATGCGGAATTTTTAAGAGAGTATGAGGACATATTCGCCTGGTCATATGATGACATGACTGGCCTCACCACATCTATTGTGGCCCACAAGTTGCCAACCAATCCAACATGCCCACCAGTGAAGCAAAAGCTCGGGAAATTTAAGCCATACATGAGTTTGAAAATCAAAGAAGAGGTCACCAAACAGATCAACGCCAGAGTTCTCCGGGTGGTCGATCCTACATGGTTAGCCAACATTGTGCCTGTACCAAAGAAAGACGGGAAGGTCAGAGTCTGCGTCGACTACCGGGATCTCAACCAGGCTAGTCCGAAAGACGATTTCCCCATGCCAAATATACACATATTAATTGACAATTGTGCCAAGCACGAGCTGTAGTCCTTTGTGGATTGTTTTGCGGGTTACCATCAGATTTGGATGGACGAGGAAGATGCTGAGAAAACGGCATTCATTACGCCATGGGGAGTGTATTGCTACAAAATGATGCCATTCGGTCTGAAGAATGCAGGGGCCACTTACATGAGAGCCATGACTACTATATTCCATGATATGATTCACAAGGAGATCGAGGTATATGTAGACGACGTCATCATCAAATCAAAGAAAGCTGCTGATCACATGGAAGATTTGAGAAAGTTCTTCAACAAGTTAAGAAAATACAATCTGAAACTTAACCCTGCGAAGTGTGCATTCGGGTTCCTGCTGGGAAGCTGCTAGGGTTCATTGTCAGCCGTCGAGGGATAGAGCTAGATCCATTAAAGGTCAAAGCCATCCAAGGATTGCCGCCACCAAAGAACAAAAAGGATGTTATGAGCTTCCTGGGACGGCTCAATTATATCAGCCGGTTCATAGCCCAGTCTACCGTCATTTGTGAACCAATCTTCAAAATGCTGAGAAAGGATGCTGCAACTAAATGGACTGAGGATTGTCAAAAAGCCTTCGACAAGAATCAAGGAGTACCTCTCAACACCACTAGTCTTGGTACCCCCAGAGCCGGGTAAACCCCTATTACTCTACCTGGCTGTATTAGATGGAGCTTTCGGTTGCGTTCTCGGGCAACATGATGAAATAGGAAGGAAGGAGCAAGAAATTTACTATGTCAGCAAGAAGTTCACCCCGTATGAGGCCCGGTATTCTCTATTAGAGCGCACCTGTTGTGCTTTGACTTGGGTCGCACAGAAGCTGAGGCATTATTTCTGTGCCTACACAACATACCTCATATCCAGCATGGACCCACTAAAGTACATCTTTCAGAAACCTATGCCCACTAGCAAGCTGGCTAAATGACAGATCCTATTAAGTGAGTTCGACATCAGTTACGTAACTCAGAAGGCAGTCAAGGGAAAAGCGTTAGCCGATCATCTTGCCGAGAATCCTGTGGACGGAGAATACGAACCTCTAAAAACGTATTTCCCTGATGAGGAGGTATCATTCGTAGGAGAGGACATTGCGGAATCCTACGACGGTTGGAGGATGTTCTTTGATGGGGCCGCAAATTTCAAAAACGTGGGTATTGGAGCAGTCTTGATTTCAGAAACCGGTCAGCACTACCCGGTATCCGCCAAACTCAGGTTCCCCTGCACAAACAACATGGCTGAATATGAGGCCTGCATCCTTGGGCTTAATTTGGCCATCGACATGAACATTCAGAAATTATTAGAAATTGGTGACTCAGACTTATTGATACACCAAGTCCAAGGAGAATGGGCGACCAATAATTCCAAGATATTGCCGTACCTACATCGTGTGCAGAAATTGAGAAGGAGGTTCACAAAGATTGAATTTCGGCATGTTCCCAGAATCCAGAATGCGTTCGCCGATGCACTGGCCACCTTGTCATCTATGATCCAGCACCCAGATAAGAATTTCATTGATCCTATCCCGGTGGGGGATTCACACTTAGCCGGCTTACTGTGCACACATTGAAGAATAAGCGGATGGAAAACCTTAGTTTCATGACATTAAGAAATACTTGGCAGAGGGAGAGTATCCAGAACTTGCAAGCGCCACTCAAAAGCGCACTCTACGAAGATTGTCAAACAACTTCTTTCACAGCGGAGGAATCCTATATAGGAGGACTCCCGATCTGGGTTTGCTAAGATGTGTCGAGGCAAAGGAAGCAACGAAGCTGTTGGAGGAAATACACGCTGGTACATGCGGTCCTCATATGAACGGGTTCGTTCTAGCAAAAAAGATTCTTCGGGCTTGTTACTTCTGGATGACCATGGAAACAGACTGCATCCAGTATGTCCGCAAATGTCATCGGTGTCAAATACATGGGGACATGATAAACGTACCTCCCATCGAGCTTAATGCAACAAACTCGCCCTGGCCGTTCACCGCTTGGGGCATGGACGTTATTGGACCAATCGAGCCTGCCGCCTCCAACGGACACAGGTTCATTCTGGTTGCTATTGACTATTTCACCAAATGGGTTGAAGCCGCATCCTACAAAGCAATTACTAAGAAAAAGTGGTAGTCGATTTTGTCCGCGACCGCGTTATTTGTCGATTTGGAGTTCCAGAGTCAATCATCACCGATAATGGTTCCAATCTCAACAGTGATGTGATGAAAGTAATGTGTGAAACCTTCAAGATCAAGCACAAGAATTCTACAGCGTACAGACCTCAAATGAATGGAGCCGTCGAGGCTGCCAACAAGAACATCAAGAAGATATTAATAAAGATGATAGAAAAACACAAGCAATGGCATAAGAAGTTATCATTCGCCCTGTTGGGGTATCGCACCACGGTTCGCACATCAACCGGGGCAACGCCTTACATGTTGGTATATGGCACGGAGGCCGTCATTCCTGCCGAGGTTGAATTCTATCCCTGAGAATTATACGAGAGGCCGAACTCAGCGACACAGAATGGGTAGAAAGCCGCTATGAACAATTGGCCCTCATAGACGGAAAGAGAATGAACGCGGTTTGTCACGGTCAGCTATACCAGAACAGAATGACCAGAGCCTTCAACAAAAAAGTCAAACCAAGGCGATTCACACCGGGGCAACTGGTGTTAAAGAAAATCTTTCCTCTTCAAGACGAAGCAAAAGGGAAATTCTCTCCCAATTGGCAAGGTCCATACATGGTTCACCGAGTGCTAACAGGAGGAGCACTCATACTCGCAGAAATGGATGGAGAAGTTTGGCCTAAACCAATCAATTTAGATGCAGTCAAGCGCTACTATGTGTAACCCTTTATGCTTTCTGTCAATGCTGTAAATGAACTACGCCTTACCTGATTCCCGTTTAAGAGGGGATACGTAGGCAGCCCTGTGGGTTCGGTCACATTCTAATAAAATTTCATTTTTCCCCACGAATGGAAACTGGGGCAGAATTTTGAGGAGGGACCTCAAAATTCTGAAGCAAGCTCAGCCGAGCTCCGCACCAGTAACAACCAGAAGTCTTCACCCATCAAACTGGGGACAAAGGTTGAGAAGGAACTCTCAAATCTCCGCCGCAATGGAGGTTGCAATGTCTTGAACCACGTCACAATCATATCCCAAAGAAAAATTATGCTTTCTATATTCGTATCATATTTTACAAAATCATGCATATTTATTTTTTCTCTAAAAAAAAGCAGTTTGTTTTAGCAAAGCTACCCCCGCGGTATAAGCAAAGTCATCATCACCAAGCAAGAGGGCCGGATCAAGCGAGTAGGGGAGACGAACTAACCTTCCCCTTTACAAAACTCACGATTTTTCTTTGAACGCAGGCATAAAGACGGCGAAAGCCCAAAATATCTTTTATCTTCGCAAGACATCTCGAGACATTCTCAAACCCGCCCCGTATTGCCAGCATTTACTATCACCGCAAGTAGCTCTGTATTCGCAACAATCATACCGCCATAATTTATCATCAGCTAAGAACTCTTACTGTCGTTTTATCTTCCATCTGCATTTGCACTATATAAGGCTACCTTTCTGCCTTCCGAGACTAAGTGCTGTCTCCATCTTGCATGAGGTTAAGCTCTACCTCCATCTGTATTTGCACTGCATAAGGCTACCTTTCTGCCTTCCGAGACTAAGCTCTGTCTCCATCTTGCATGAGGTTAAGTTCTACCTCCATCTGCATTTGCACTACATAAGGCTACCTTTCTGCGTTCCAAGACTAAGCTCTGTCTCCATCTTGCCTGAGGTTAAGCTCTACCTCCATCCGCATTTTCACTGCATAAGGCTACCATTCTGCCTTCCGAGACTAAGCTCTGTCTCCATCTGCATGAGGTTAAGCTCTACCTCCATTTGCATAAGGCTACTCTTCTGCCTTCCGAGACTAAGCACTGTCTCCCACTGCACTTTACTCCTTGCATAAGGCTGTCATTATGCCTTTCGACGTTCCACGCTACCTCTATCCTCATTTTACTTCACTACGCATAACTCTTATCTATTTTTTTAGAACAATGACCTTTCGTAACGATATTTATCTCCGTTTTCTTTCGGGCTAAGCTCTGCCCCGCTTTCTTTTCACAAGACTAAGCTATGTCTTGTCAACATCATTGCTATTGCATTCTTCATGGGCTGAAATATCGCCAACTTCTCCAAAGGCGTCATCGTTTAGAGGCACCATCCTCATGGCCCGAGAACATCATTTCATGGCCTGCAGATCTCTTATATTAAACTTGCATATCATTATTCAAAGGCATCATGGTTCGGAGGCACCATTCTCATGGCCCGAGAACATCATTTCATAGCATGCGAATCCCGCACCAAGCGATTTATGGCCCAGGACATCATAGCTAAGGACACCATCCTAATTGTCCGAAGACAAAATTCATAGTCCTACGGGAACTTGCATCATGTTTATATTATGCACAATATACGTTCGTTCTTTATTTGCAGGTAACCCGGCCGGAACAACCAACAAGGTAGGAGCGGACCGCTCCAGTTCTTCGACACAACCCCGGAAGATCTTTGTATTCTTACCCCACCATGCACCTTGTGTCCGTTCTTGTAAAACATCGTCGGTACATTTCGCCAATGATTCCGGAACTACAAGCGGCCTGATTCTTGTAAAACCAGGGATATGTAGGCAGCTCAGAAACCAGGGTGCGGCCTAATTCTATCCCGCAGCTTCATCTCAGGTCAAAATTAGCCATCATATCTTTACCTGACAACTCTTTCATCCTTCCCGGGTAAAGTGGGGCAACTGTTGATACCCAATATTTCCTCAAATTGTTTTCCAAACTTGTATACATGCTTTCAAAATCACTCTTAGCAATAATAAGTATTTTTCCTAATTTTTACATATTTTTATCTGAATTATTTCCATATTTATTCAGTATTTCGTATTTGAATAATTTATAAAGCATGCTCTAAATAAATCCCTAAATATTCTACAATTTAATATGTCATTTATAATTACTGTTTATTTATTAAAATTCAAATTATTTCATCAGTTGGCCAATTGAGTGCTATTTAATGGCAATTACAATCGTTTTGCAATCATAGCCTAATTAGTCGTTTTATACCTTTAAAATCCGAATTTATGTCCTTCATATTTTTAATCTTGTCCAATTACTGTAATTATATTCATTTTTAACTTAATTTTATTTTATACAATTATTGGCTATTTTAATTAATTAATTATCCTATTAAATCGGGTATTTCACAACTAGCCTCTTCTAATTTTTAATTTTAGCCACATTTGGTCGATTTAATTACCCAACCCCCTGAACCAATTGAGACCAACCCAAACCCTACTCTTACCCGGCCCAACTCCCTAATCCATCTGGACCGTTGATCAAATTAGATCAACGGTCCGGATCATTATTTCCCTTAATTAACCCCCCAACTAACCCCCCCCCCCCCCCCGTTTGTCTCATTCAATCGAGACATCTCTCTCTCTCTTCTAGTCTCTTCCTCTCCCTCATCTCTCTAGAACCTCCTGGGTTCTCCTTCTTCTCCGATGGCTTTCACCTTCATCTCAGGCCACTTCCAACCTTTCCCCTTCGACCACCAGCCGCTTGAAGCCTTATATCTCCAGTTCTTCTAACCTCTAAGACCTCTATGGGTCCCTGCCATGCCGGACCACCACTGGAAGCTTCGCTTAAGGTTGTTTCCGGCCGTCTCTGATTGGTTTTGACTCGATGGTACTCTAATCACCATGATCCTCAGTTTCACAGCCATGTTTCTTACTCTTTTCCTTGGTTTCTTATAAAACCCTAATCTCGACCTAATCTCTTAAAACCTCTGTGTTTTACGATTTTGCGACTCATCTCTTTATGTTTTTAACTATCATCTACCAAATCTTTACGTTTCTTCAAATTAAACATTTTCCATCTCTTTGAAACTAGGGTTTTTGACCTTGTCTTCGAAATGATTTCTCTCTGACTTTTTAACATCTTTACTATGTTTAAGCTGTTATACCTTAGTCTTATGCTAGAATTAATGAACCCTAAGTTCTGGGTTGTTCTTTGCTATTTTTGCCTGTACATTACATGTCTGTGCAACGCATGCTTCAATTCACTGTTCTAATGTCTATTTTTCTACTGTCCTACAAGCATCCCTTCATGTTGTTGTTACTTGGATGACTGATAACTTCGAATTTTTACTCTACTAGATGTCTATTTGTTTTATCGCCCTTCTTTTGCATCAAAATCCATTGCTTATAAGGTTTTCATTTAATACATGGTCTTGTATATTTTCCCTCTAATCCCGCATCAGTTTTGAATTTTTTTCCATATTTGTGTGATGCTTTCCCTGATTATATGGGATTCCTTGTGATTGCAGTAGGGTCTGAAATTCCCTTAATTGATTTGCCAACTGATACCCTATTTTTGTGATATTATTTTGACTTTCCTTAATTACCTACTATGTATCTGGCTTTGTTTATACACTATGCCCTAGGCAGTCCTATTAAACTGATTTCTTTCCTTATGATCTGCCTGTCATTACTGATTTGAACTGGACTCCTTCAATTGAGGAAGTACCTTTGTTGATTTTTATATTGATTGATGCTAATTGATTGATCTTTCCATACTTGTGACATCTCTGTGTGATTCTATCTCGTATGTTTGTGCAAATTCCTGCCTCTTTCTGTCAATACCACTAAGTGATGCATATTTGCTACGATTGTTTGTCTTCTTTATTTATGCTGAACTATAGAATCACAACTTTCTCTTGATTGATTCTGACTTTTCTTACTCGATGGTCTGATTGGAAGATCTCTTTTTATAACTTTGGAATGTTGTTTGTCCACTTAAATTGATTGATTCCTTTTCTCTATATGCCTTCCCCAATCAAAGCCGTCTGAATTTAGTCTTAATTAACTACCCCATACTTAGTAAACTTTGATTCTTTCATTATTGGCATGATATTGATTTTGTTACCTTATGTGGTATATGTTCCTACTGTTTGAACTTGAATCCCTTAACTTAAGGGATTACCTGTCTTAATAGTACTGATTGAGTCCGAGTTCCTTGATCACTATGCTACTTTGATTCTTTCCTTATCTAGTCTTGTACTGACTTCTACTTACCTTAAGTGCTGCATGTCTTTACCATTTATGAGTTGAATCCCATAATTAAGGCAACCACATATTCTTCTTACACTGATTGGATTCTGTCTTCTCTTATTACCATGCATTTGTGATTCTTACCTTATTTTACTACCTACTTTCAATTATAAGTACTCTTGTCTTTCAATAACAAAGACACACAGAGACTTGTGTAAAATTCTCTCTTTCTCACAAAAGTTCTGCTCTACTACTCTTCTCTTTTGCTCTTGTCTACTGTTAGCCGGCTATAAGCCAAGGCTAACCATTGTGCTCTTATTTTGCTCTTTCATTCTGCTTGCCCTCATCACTGGTATGTTCTGATTAAGATTCAAGCTCCCAAATCAATGTGTTTCTTATTGCTTCAGTTCGTTATATTCCTAATTGTCTTCTAATTATTCTTCTACTGTTCAACTTGAAATTAAGCTCTTGTTAAGCTTTCAGTACTCACCATGCTTCATCTCTTTAAGATTTACATGCCAATGCTTTTAGGATTATTCTTTACTCTTCATTTGCACCTATTATGCCTGTATCCTGTCACTGTCTATTATCATGTTTAAACTTGTCCATCTTTTGACTATATGAACACCTCTGATTTGTGCAACTTTGTTAAAACAAGTCTATTCATCTTTTCTTGATTACTATGTGGCCTATCTATCTCCTTGAACCATCTCTGATTTATGCAGCCATGTTTAAATAAGTCTTATTGAATCTATGTACCTTTCTCCTGATTACTATGTGATTTATCCATTCTATGCAGCTATGTTTAAATAGTTATTGAATCTCTGTGTCTTCTCCTGCCTATTATGTGACTTATCCCCCATCATCTTTGCATTGCTGAATTTGTTTGATCTGTTCTTCTCAGATACTACTACTTTTTTTTAAACTATTATGAACCTTCAGTTCATAAATTCTTTCAACTAAATCTTGTCTTTCAAAAAACTTTGTTCCTCTTTTAAACTCACTCCTAACACTTCACACTATTCCTAGAAACCTAAGTTCCACCCCCTCAGTGTAAGCATTGCTTAGGGAACCTCTTGAGTTCCCTCTGAACTTTGATACACTGATGTGGGTAATTCCACACTGCACTTGTTCAACTTTGGCAATTGTGTTGGGGTGCTGGTATTGGCCAGGGACCCATGAGGGCCCTAGGGAGCTTTGTCGCACCCCTACCATGTGGGAGCTGTGAAACTCGAAAGGATTGAGGTTGGAAGGATGGGCCTGATTGAAGTCTCCCTATAGAGTTAGCTTCTTCTTTCCTTCAAGTGATGTAATTTATTATTCTTGGTCTGTAATGATTTGTAAACAAATATTGGGGCTGGCTAGTGAATATGGGGGGGCTATGCATGTTTAGTTTAATAAATGGGTAGAAAAGCATGCTCATAGGATTTATTCACTTACATGTGCAATAGACAACTTGTCCATGACATGCATCTCATGAGCTAGAAATCCTGCTTAGGTTCTTTAATTTTCATCATGTCTACTTTACTCATTTTTGCAAGCCATAACCATATTAACAACTATAACAAGTAATAAAAACTGCTATAATGTACTACTACTGCATTTTCATAAGCATAGCATCTAGCAATCATGTTTTAGGGGTTTATGTGTGCATTAGATAACATGTTATTTAGGATTTCAAAGTTACAGTATTTTTGAACACTTAATCAACATGTTCAACCTAATAAGCCTCGCTAAAACTGGTTTAAATGGTTTAAATCAGTTCCCTGCAAATGTATTACGCTGCGTGCCTTAATAATCAGAACTAAAATCTGCATTTTCATCCTTAAATTAAATAGGAAATGTATACGCACGCCTAGGCAAACCTTAGGCCTAATATATACTAAAACCAAATTCACTTGTGTTGCGCTTGGCTGGCATTAGAATCAATTATTCTCCCTTTGAAACCCATGAAACTTTGCCGTTTCATTCTTGTTTTATCCTTTCCTAAAAGTTCACTCTACTTTTTTCTAAAATTCCTACTCTGATATTTTCAAAACACTGATTCTTGAAGTCATGCATCCCCTTACTCTTTACTGAGATTTATTAGACTCATGCTCTGTTAAGTTTTCAAGCTACTGGCTTTCAGAGTCATTTTACCTTTTCTGAAATCACTTTGTCTTTATCTTCAACTGTATTGGTTTTCTGAAATAGTCTACTGCCTTTTACTAAACCACTGACTCCCTTTATGTTTTAAACTGCTGGATTTTAAAGTCACTTGCCTCCTCTTTTAATCACTATGTTATTTAAGTCATGCCATTACTGAGGATTTCTTCTAAACTTATGTGTGTTTCTAATATCTTGCTAAATTGCTAAATCTATGAACTCATTCATTCTTTCCGAAAATTATTTTGTCCTCTATTTCCCGTTGCATCACTGAGTTTTCAAACGCATTCCTTTTACTAAAACTGTTAAAGCCTTACTGTTTCCCAACGCAAAATTCCTATTTTTTAAGTCATGACTTTGAGACTTTAATTGTGTTTGAGACGTGCCATTTACGTGTTTAAATTGCGGAGGGACTTGTGAGCCTATTATTTTCCCTATATGATCCAATACATGTCATCCTATTTGTTTTGCACTGTCGCCTAGTGTTTTATCCTTTACACCTAAGTCAACCTAGTCCCCGCCTTTGGTAGGTTAGTAGTCCTAATCACCCTCCAGGACCTATAGTATGGGATGGGTAATGGCACACACTAAGCAATCGTGACCAACACGCGCTTTAAATAACCTTTACGGGGTGGGGAAGGGTAGAATACGGATATGATGACCGGTGCGCTAATACCACGTGTAGCCACCTCCCCGAGGTGTGACATACCGGGTATTGCATTGAAGTGATCCGTATTACTTTAAACCTAGGACACTTCTTTTCAAATGTTTACGTTATTCGAATCCTTTAAATATTTTCATACTTGCTTTAAATCCCCTCATATGTGAACCTTATTTGTTACTTGCTTACCGTCCAAATTCACAAAACTTATTGGCTGGGACCCACAGTTGTGTATCCTGAGGGGTGCCTAACACCTTCCCCTTGGGATAATATCAAGCCCTTACCCGTTCTCTGGTAACGCGAACTATTCTATGAGTTATCAACTCTAGGTGCCCAAACGCACCGTTAAATCGTTAGGTGGCGACTCTTCCTTTTTATTTTAAAGGAGTTGTCCATAATGTCTTAACCCAATCTTTTCGTACCTAACCCGTGCGATAGAAAGAAGGGTGCGACAAGTATCCCGTCTAATCTCGACGAAGTAGTGATGAGAGGACGACTCGATACTCACTAAGGTCCAACAGTCGCAAAGTAAGCAGGATGTAAAGAAAATATATGCAAGTAAAACAAATAACCAAGTACATCAATTTCCGACATCAAATAACAATCTCAAATCAAACAAGTTTGGTATCCGCCGTGGCGTAAGACCCGATCCCACCCTGGTAGTCTCACTCTCGTCGTGGCGTACGACCCAATCCCACCCTGGTAGTCTCAATCTCGCCATGGCTTACGACCCGATCCCACCCTGGTGGTCTCAATCTTGCCGTGGCGTACGACCCGATCCCACCCTGGTAGTCTCAATTTCGCCGTGGCGTTCGGCCCGATCCCACCCTGGTAGTCTCAATATCGCCGTGGCGTATGACCTGATCCCACAATATAATCAATCATCACTCTGCCGTGGCGTACGGTCCGATCCCACAATATAATCAATCATCACTCTTAAATCAAGCCAGGTATCATGACGTTCAAAGACAATAATACCAATCACACAAGTATACAAGTCATATCTATGCTACAACAGGGAAAAACAATGAACATGTTGTGTCCTATCTACCCGGAAGAAACAATAATAGCCACTACGTACGGACTCTCATCACTCGGTGCATACGTAGCTTCCAAACAAGATCACATAGCAAACAAGGTTACCTAGAGGGACAATTTCCCTCTTACGAGGTTAGAAAGGAGACTCACCTCGATAAAAGCACTCCTCAGACCAAGGACCGGATCAAAAGATGCGCTCGAAATTCTAAAACTACTCTTGACGGCTCACAACTAGCCAAACATAGCATAATCGAGTCAATTCATGCTCCAGGAATAAGAATTAACAAGAATTTCCAAAATATAGCATTCTTGAAGGTTTTTGAAATTTCGACCCCGGGCCCACGCGTTCGGATTTAGAAAATTCTCGAAGGAGTGAATTACCCGAAGCCTAAGGATCGTAATTACCTAATTTATTTAGGAATTCATGGCTAAAAAGGGATAATTCACTAATTATCAAAGCCCTAGAAATTCCTACCCCATTTCATGATTTTGATATTTTTAAGAACAAAGTTAGATGAATTCCATGAAAAATTGATAATTTAGAGAAGAAGCCACTCACCTTAGATGATAGTGGCTTTGGACAGCCTTTCCCCCAGTTCTAAGGTACTTCAATGGAGTTCGGAAATTGGAAAATGAGAAAGAAAGCCCGTAATTGGGCATTTAAAGGCTTCCCAGGAAAACCTTCAGCGCGATCGCGGCATCTGGCCTGCGATCGCGGAGAACAAATGACCCTGGCCCCCAAGAAGCACTATGCGACCGCAGGAGTGAGGTCTGCGACCGTAGAGAGGAACAAGCAGTAGGGGGGGGGAGGTAGGTAGGTGACTTGTGCAATCGCAGGGATGAGTCTGTGTTCGCAGAGAGTTGGGAAGGGGACCTTATGCGATCGCGGAGTGATGTTTGAGATCGCAGAGAACATTGGATGGCCCAGCATAATTACTTCTCTACGATTGCATCCCTGCTTCTGCGATCGCAGAGAAGGAAACCAGACAGAAACATTTCTGGTTTTTCTAACTTAGCTCCCGGGGGTCTAAAACTCCCCCGAGCCCCCGGGACCCTGTCCAAAAGCACCGGATAGTCTGTATTCATGATACAGACTCACTCGAACTTCCAGAACATGAAAAACAACAACATAACTCAAAATTCAACCCCAAAACCAAATTAATCAAACTTAAGAACTTTGAAATTCTAGAATTCATTACACTACGCCGAACGGGTCTATACTATTCGGAATGACCCCAAATTTTGCAGACAAGTCATAAATGACTATACAAAACTGTTGCCGATACCGAAATTCCATTCGGACCCCGATAGCATGAAGTCCCGTTCCAGGCCAAATTCTAAACTTAAGGAAATCGTGATTTCCATTTCGAGCGCCGAAATGCTCCCGGGTCATCAGAAACCCGAGCCAAACATACGCCCAAGTCCAAAATCATCATACGAAGCTACTGGAGCTGTTAGAACTTGTTCCGAGGTCGTTTGCTCAAAATGTTGACCGAATTCAAACTTGGCCAAATAGCCCAACCTTAAGGAACCAAGTGTTCCTAAACCATCCAATTCATTCCCAAATCCTGAACCACCCGCTCCCGCGAGTCATAAAGCACGAATAGACGCTATGGAAGGTTTCATTTAAGGAACCGGGATCTTAATACGCAAAAGGACCGGCTGGGTCGTTACAGCTGCTCTTAGTTTATTTTGGGTTTCCCAACCCTTGATTCGTATTGCTACCCAAATTCACTGTCACTTGGTTGTTTAATTTAGCCAAATTTGTTGGTATATAGCTCTTCTTATTCCCTAGCATATTTGTTACCTTTGGTGATTTTAGTACTCCACCACCTAGGTTCTTTCCATCCGCTAGCTTCATTTCAATCATCGGAGTCTTGTTCGCTCTCTTCGATCTTCCCCTCCTCCCATCTCCAACTGGTGGTGCACGTTATAGTGGAGAGTACGAGTGAGAGAAGTTGAGGTAGTAATCACCTAAAACTTACAAAAACTTACAAAGACCATTCCTTTGCTTCTTTTAATGGGAAATATTGTAGAAATTGAATAAAAGGACTTGAGAAATTTTCTGTACTGAATGAATAATCTACATATAGTACGTGTGTCTATATACAACCAAAAAAGAATAAAAGAAATAACCACCAGTACATGTATCATTATACTATTTATATAGCTATAACTAACTTAGGAAAATATATACAAAGAATAAAGAAATTTGTATAACAACTGTACAAAATGCTTTTTCTATAACCTTCAATTTTCAGTGTGCTGAATAGGGACAAACGTATGAGAATGAGGATGCCTAAATTAAAAGGAACCAAACCATAAGTACAATAAGCTCATTAATTGGATCAGGTTTGTTCCTCTTCTGTGAGACGTTCAATACGTCCGCGTGTCATCAACTCCCTTTTTCTCAAACATTGAATAAAATTTTTTTGTCTAAATCAAGCACATTCAGAAAAAATTTCATAACCTTAACCTAGCCGCCTCTAGGTTTCCTCTATAGACGTCTGTCTTTCACCGCCAACACCATTTTTATGTCTAACACCCCTCCTCAAGTTGGATAGGGATGAAAGAACACCCAACTTACCATACAAACTTTGATGATTAGAGCCCGTGAGATATTTTGTGGATAAATATGCTAGTTGAGAAGATCGAACAAAGAAAAGAGAAATTAGAACGACGAGGAATTGTTTCCACAAAAAATGGCAGTCAAGCTCCACGTGTTTCGTTCTTTCATGAAACACTGAGTTTTTTGGCGATATGTATGATGTCTTGACTGTCAGAGTGAAGAGGCACCGGAAGTGAAATCGGAATGGAGAGATCCTAAAACAAATGAACCAACCAATTAAGCTCGGCAACAACCCGTCTCATGGACTGATATTCCGCTTCGGCAGAACTAAGAGAAATCGAAGTCTGCTTATTTGATTTCCAAGATATTGGGGAAGATCTGTAACGACCCAGCCGGTCATTTTGTGTATTGGGACTCCGTTCCCGTGAATGACTCTTTCCATAGCAACTACTCGTGCCTTATGATTTATGTGGGCAGGGAGTTCGAGATTCAGAAGTGATTTGGCCAGTTCAGGAACACTTGGTTCCTAAAGGCTAGCCTATTTGGATAATTTTGGTTCCGAGCAGCATTTTGAGCAAACGACCTCGAAATCGAGTTCTGACAGCTCCAGCAGCTCCGGATTATGATTTTGGACCTGGAGTATGTTCGCCTCGGGTTTCTGATGACCCGGGAGTATATCGGCACCTGAATTGGAATTCAAGATTTCATGTGATTTGGAATTCAGCCTGGAATTGGACCTCGTGATATCATGGTCCAAATGGAATTACGGAATTGGCAATAGTTCTGTATAGTCATTTATGAATTGTCCGCAAAATTTGGGGTCATTTCGAACAGTATAGACCCGTTCGGCGTATTGGTGAGCCATTTGAATTTTCTTGAAATCCTAAGTTTGAAACTAAGGGGTTTTGGAGAGTGATTCTTGGTTTGAATGATGTTTTTAGTGTTCTGGGAGCTCGAGCGAGTCCGTCATGTGATTTGGGACTCGTTGGTAAAATTTGTCGAGTGCTCGGGTGGGCCCATGGGTCTCCCGGACCCCGAACGGGGTCAAAAACCAGCAACTGAACTGCTGGTGGGAATTTGCAGGTGTGACTGCACCTACAGTCCATGAGCCGCAGGCGCGAGGCTCGCACCAGCGGCCACCCCTTCGCAGGTGCGGCTCCAGCCGCAGGGGCGACCCCTCTTTTCGCAGGCGCGGCTCCGCAGGCGCGGACAAAAGCCCGCAAGCGCGACCTCCCCCAGGGCCCAGGCCAACCGCAGGTGCGGCCAATTTCCCGCAAGTGCGAGAATCCCCCCCCAGTGCCCAAGACTTTTTCCGCAGGAGCGACCAATTTCCCGCAGGTGCGAGTCCGCACCTGCGATCAAAAGTCCGCAGGTGCGAGAATTTCCCCCAGTGCGCAGGCCTTTTTTCGCAGGAGCGACCCTTTTTCCGGAGGTGCGAGTCCGCACTTGCGATCCAAAGGTCGCAGGTGCGGAAACTGCTGGGCAGTCCTATAAAAAGCCCAAGTCGTGAATTTTTTTCCCAAAAATCATATTTCCTCCATTGTTGACGACCCCAAGAGCTCCAGAACGGGTATTTCGGCCTAGAAACTCAGGTATGTGATTTCCTAACCCTCCGCATGTTAATTTCTTCAATTCCTTGGGAATTTCCTCTTCCAAATCCATAGAATTCATAAGAAATTGTTGGGGGAAGAAAGAGGGGTTTGATGAAAAT
>ML280067.1:8943-120092 GCA_005239495.1 Nicotiana undulata | reverse complement strand
TAATACCTATTCCCTCACCAAAATTAGGCAAGACACTTACCTCGGTCCAAAGTATAGCAATCAACCCTCTAAGACCGCCTTTCCTTTACAATCCGACTCCGAAACAACGTTATCTATGCATAATTAATTCAATAAAGACTCAATAATATAATCCCATAGCCTAGGTATTCATTTCCTAGCATTCTTCCAAAATATCAAAATTTGACCCCGGGCCCACGTGGTCTAAACTCGAGGTTCGGACCAAAACCCGATCACCCATTACCCGACGAGTTCAAATATGTAATTAGTTTTAAGATCCGACCCCAAATTGAGGTTGAATCACCCAATTTTCCCAAAAACCTAACACTACCCAAAAACCCAATTTCCCACTTTGATTTCATGTTTTTAGGCCTAGATTCTAGTGATTAGTTGATGAAATTAAGAGAAAATGATGATAAGAACACTTACCTAGGGAGCTATGGAGGTTGGGGAGCTTGATTCTCGGTTATGGAGGTTTGGGGAAGAAGGAGGAAGTGTAAAATTATAAAATCCCGTATGGAGTGTTCTGTTTTTTGGTATTTTAATAACCGGACGAGATAACTCTATGCGATCGCAGAAATAAGGGTGCGATCGCGTAGAGTAGCGGGGTCACATGCACTGCGATCGCGGAGCTCTAAGTGCGATCGCATAGGAGTATTAGGCTATAACACTGCGACCGCGGATCAAAGGGTGCGGTCGCACTGAACAAGACCCCAGCCCCTCCTAGCAGTTCCTAACTCTGTGCGATCGCGGACATACCCTTGCGATCGCATAGAGTACTATTCCTACCCCTTTATGCAGTGCTATGCGATCGCGGAGGTACTAATGCGATCGCATAGTACAAAATCTCAAACAGCCCAAAAACCAGTTTTTTTTGCACTTTTCACACCTCGTTAGCTACCCGAAACTCACCCGAGCCCTCGGGTCTCAAAACCAAAAACACACACGACTCCCAAACCATCCTACAGACTTGTTCAAGCATTTAAATCATCAAAATATCATCAAAAACAATGAATTAAACTCAAAAATCTATAGAATTTTCTCAAACTTCATAAACTTCTAAATTTCCCATTTTTAATCCGAATCACGTCATTTCAAGTCCGTTTTACACCAAATTTCACAGATAAGTCACATAACATATAATAAACCTGTTCCGGGCTCCGGAACCATAATACGGGCCCGGCAACACGGTTTTCACATAATTATTCATTTTCAAAATCCTTTATTATTTTCAGAAAACAATTTTCTTTAAAAATTCATTTCTCGGGCTTGGGACCTCGGAATTTGATTCCGGGCATACGCCCAAGTCCCATATTTTCCTACGGACCCTCCGGGACCGTTGCATCACAGGTCCGGGTCCATTTACCAAAAATGTTGACCAAAGTCAACTTTATTCAATTATTTAATTCAAAAATCCCATTTTTATCAAATTTTTACATGGAAGCTTCTCGGCTACCTGCCCGGGCTGCGCACGCATATCGAGGTGAGATTAGCAGAGGCTTTTGAGGCCTCGGAACACAGATTTAGCTGGAATTACCTAGGATGACCTTTTGGCTCATCACAGACATCATGCCTTAGGTTCTGAAATTTAAGACCTCATTTGTGGTTGAGCCGTGCTAATTATGTGTACAACTTGTGGAGGAATACTTGAGCCTCATAACTGCCTCTATGTTCTTCCATGTATTTGCAGTCCTAATTGTTTTGTTTGTCGTTTAGAATTTTATCCTTTTAACCTATGGGTTCAGCCTAGTACTCACCCTCTAGGAATAGTAGTCCCTAACTTCCTCCAGGACTGATAGGATGGGACGGGTAATAGCACACAATAAATTTCATGACCAACACATGTTTTAAATACCTTCGCGAGGTGGGAAAGGGTAGAATATGGATGTGATGACCGATGCATTAATACCACATGTAGCTCTGCCTATCGGGTATTGCATTGATGTGATCCATATTACTTCAAACCTAGGACGTCTTTTCTCAAATATTTACTTTTTGATTTCTTTCAACTTTTGATAAACCTTCAATACTTGTTTGAAATCCCCTCTTATGTGAGCCTTACCTGTTATTTGCTTATTTGTCTAAATTCACGAAAACTATTTGGCCGGGAACCACAGTTGTGGATCTTGAGGGGTGCCTAATACCTTCCCCTTGGGATAACTTCAAGCCCTTACACAATCTTTGGTAATGCAAACTAGTCTTATGAGTTAACTAATCTAGGTGCCCTAACGCACCATAAAAATCGTTAGGTGGCGACTCTTTCTTTTAACCCTCTTCCTTCAAAAGGAGTTGTCCAAATGTCATAAACCCGATCTCTCTGCTTTAAGATGGGAAAAAGGGGGCGCGACAATCACCATACGAAGCTATTCCCAGACTCAAAACCCCAAACGGACATCAATATCACTGAAATGCGCTTCAAGCCAAACTTAGGAAATTCCTTCAAAAATGCTGACTTCCACAATATACGCCGAAACGATCCCGGGTTACCCAAAACCCGATCCGTACATATGCCCAAGTCCGAAATCATCATACGAACCTGCTTGAACCTTCAGATCCTGATTCCGAGGTCGTTTACTCCAAATTCTAGTCTTAGTCGATTCTTCCAACTTAAGGCTGTCGGTGCAATACCCGGTATGTCACTCCTCAAACAGGGGCTACACGTGGTATTAAAACGCGTGTGTTGGTCACCCTTCCCACCCCGCTAAGGTATTTAAAACGCGTGTGTTGGTCACGAAGCCTATTGCGTGCTATTGCCCGTCCCATCCTATCAGTCCCAGAGGGTATTTAGGACTACTATTCCTACAAGGTGAGTACTGGGTTTAACCCCTAAGTTTAAGAAAAGGATAAAATTCTAAACGACAAGTAAGAAACAGTTAGGACATACACATAGGGGGATGCACATAAACAAATACATGGCTCATATATTCCTCCACAAATTAGACACGTAAATAACACGCCTCAAACACAAAGAAGTCTCAGATTTTAGAACCTAAGGCAGGATTTCTAGGTGTGAATACAGTAACAGGACAGTCTCATTTTTAGAAGAGGTGTACAACCAGTTTAGACCATTATAGCTAGCAAGCAGTGTACAGAAATAGTTTCTGGTTTTAATAAATATTGGTGCCTAAGGTTTGCCTACGCGTCTGAAATTTTCTAATTGTTGTTTTAGAAAATAGATAGAATGCACCTCTTTTAGACTTAGTGCTAGTGAACAGGTGATTATGTGATCATGCATGGATGCAAGTCTTATAGGCATGATATCTAAAATGCAGGCAGGATGTCGAGTATGCAACCAGATCTGGTTTTAGATGCAGAAAACATTTTCAATCATTGAAATCTATTTTTAAACGAGGTTACTTATTACACAGATGGTACAGGGGTATGGTTTCACTAAATTATCGAACCTAGCGCATGATTTCTAGGCGTTCTTTGCAGTACAGTTAACACAAGAGTCTAAATATATGCTGAAAACAAATTCCTAAAGTCACATGATATCTAATGCAAGTTCTGATAAGTACTTGTTATTATGAACCTAAACAGGATTTCTAGATGTGAGGCTTGAATATGAAAAAGTAATATTATTTATTAACAACCATTTCATCTAGTTATTTAACTACAAACAGGATCTCTAAGTGGGAAGCAATTATAACAGCCTTTTACGGGTATTTTAGCATGATTTTCTAAGTGAGTATGCATGTGATGAGATACAGACATAAATATACCTAAGAACATGATTTCTAATGCATGAAGGATATGTCCTAAGCAGGATTTCTATTGCACACAGAGGTAAAGGAAATCCTAAGCATGTTTTCTACCCAGAATTATACTAAACATGCATAATCCCACTCATTTTCACTATCCAGCCCCAGAGTTGTTTTTTCACTTAATTATTACAGACCATTATTGCACAAATTACACACATGAATAAGAAAATTAAGATGTTACACTATAGGGAGCCTAACAGTAGGCCCAAGTACCAGATCCAACATGTCATATGCCAAGACCTCTTGTAACCCAGGTGTGTTAGAGTTCCTAAGGATCTCAGGGGATCCCAAGCAGTGCTCATTCCCATGTTCCCTCGCCAGGAATGAGTAAGTGCAGTGTGGAATGCCAGCCTTGTGTGTCAGAGTTCAATGGGTACTCAGGGGTCCCCAAGGCAGTGCTCACACGAAGGGGGCTGAACCTAAAGTCTAAGAGTAGTGATAGGTGCTTGCAACTTAAGAGTCGAGTTCTTTAAAAGTAGTTTTGGAAACAATTGTTTTGAAAATAACTTCAGAGGACAATGAAGAGCTTTATATAAAAACAGTTTACGAAAGAAGCCAAGCAAACACAATTCTACATATAGAAAGTTCAAGAAAGAAAAAACACAAACAAGGAAATGGAATTGGGTACAATTAAGCCAGCAGTAGAACAGAGTTACAGGCTCAAATAATTATCACATAGTTGTCACAAAGCATCACATATTAGCAGAGTTATATATTAGGTATGGAGTCAGAATTATACTGTATTTAGGTATCAGGTGGGGGGACACAAGTTGGTGACATGAGAAGCTAAGTAAAGGATGAGAACAGACAAGGAATAATAATCATGCTGTGACAAGAAAAGATAATCACATAGATAAACAGACATGCTGACTCCATAGGAGTCAAACAAGGTTATAGTAGAGCATGCTAGATAGAGTAAGAGACATATTACACTAAAAGGGAGGGGAAATCATAGAAGCATGCTAATAACATGGTAGGCAGTAGAACCACAAAATAAAGCACAAAAGTAACAATAAGTAGATTAACATGAACCGACACATATTGTGTGGAGACACTTCAAAATTAAATTAGAAACATACCAGTCGGGGGAATATAACAACAAAGTTCAAAGAGAACAGAGCAGCAAACAGTAGTATGCAGAAGCAAGAGGGAACAACAAGGATTACTCAGTCTTGGCTTTAGGCCGACTGAGTAGTCAATAACTGATGTGAAGAGCAAGAGAAGATACGTCTGAAAGCAAAGAAGAGTCAGAACAATGTTAATATTCTGAGTTTCGAGTATGCAGTGTGTTAATTGTCTTTGTGTGTGATATCAATGTTCTCAATATGTAGTGTCTTGTGCAAAGAGAGAATACATAGAATGTATAGTGTTGAAAACGAGTGAGGAAAATAAAGCAAGAGTGCATAATTATGGAAATAGTAACCAGTTAGTATCAATTAAGACACCGGACTCCCTTAATTAGGGAGCTAAGTGAAAACGGTGCAATCATGGCTAAATAAGGAAAAGGGATTGATTATAAGACTGATTTTATTATATTAGGGCAATGAAATCATGTAGCATATAATAAGAGCCCAATACATAGTACATAATTAAGGGAAGTCAAACTAATAATATATTCATAAAGCAACGTATTGTATTGATTCTGAAAATCAGTCGAGGAAATCTCGAATGGAATCACAATTATAGGGAACCCAGTATAATCAAGGAAAGTATCACCTAAGTAAGGGAATATTTTGAAAATCAGTATAGAATATACAAAATCACGGGTTCGAGGAAAATATCATAGCTAAGCAAAGAGATACACAGAGTCAATAGTGATTATCGGGCAAACGGTTATCAACCAGTATCAATTTGACAATTAATAGCACAAAAATAGGGAACCCTAAGCAGGGAATCACAGAACAATAAGACTAAATTCCTAGCGACAAGAATCAGAGAGTACATGAATGGCTTCACAGGGAAACACGCACACATAATCAAACGAGCTAAAAGAAATAGGGCTTTTAGCATAATAGCTCAGAGAGCCATAAAACATAAAAGAATAATTCCACGTACAATATAAGTCACTAAAATCAGGAGTAAAAACCATTTTTGAAAGGGGTTAAGAAAACCTAATTTTGAAATAGTAAGAATCGTTAAAAGATGGGGTTTTCAGAGAAAAGAAACGTAGAAAAGCTTCGTAATACCTTAGATCTAGAGTAGATCTTAAAATAAGTTGAAGAAACATAGTATTAGGGTTTCGTGGAACCCAGATAAAATAAAAACCTCAAAGGTGATACCGGCTTAAGCCGGAGTAGGACGTAGGTCGTTACTCAGACGGCCAGGGAGGCCGGAAAGGTGGCATGGGAACATGGGAGATGAGTTGGACCGCTCCAGGTTCGCCTGAGATCCCTAGAGTATCACTGGACCGGTGCAAAGTGGGTAAGTAGCCAAAAGGTGATGAAGGACCATAGTTTCCGATGAGAAAACCAGTTGGAGTAGGTGAACAGAGCCCATCGGAGGAGAGAAGTCAAGGAAACTTCTCGAAGGAGCCAGAGAGTCACAGAGAGATAGAGAGATAGAGAGAGAGTGAATCGTGAAGAATGAGGGGTCGGTTGGGGTAGTATCAGGAGTTAATTATGGTAATGAATCATCTGGGTCGTTAATTCAAATTGATCAATGGCTCGATCAGATCAATCACAGGGTTGGGCCGAGTATAAATTAGGATTTGAGTTGAGTAGAAGTTAGGATTTTGGGCTAGGTAGGAGTTAAAATCTGATGGGTTGGGGTTTGAATGTGGCTAGGGATTAAATAGGAATAGGCTAGATGTTAAATACCCAATTTGAATAGGATAATTAATTAATTAAAATAGCTAATAATTGTAAAAAGTGAAATTAAAACCAAATAAATGAAATTAGGATAACTAACTATTATAAAGATATAAAAATGATTAGTTATTTATTTAAAATGGTATAAATGCGTATTTGCGCTATTATTGCAAAAATTGCTGAAATTAACTAAATAGTGCCAATGTTTGCTAATTTGTGAAATGATTGAATCCTAAGGGAATGAAAATAGGATATGAATAACATATTGAGCGAGAAAAGGATTTGAAATTATTTATAACATCGTTTATGAATAATTATGGAACAAAAAAATATTAAATAAACAGGAAAATAATTTGATAAAAATACGAAAAATTATGGAAAAATATCAATTACTGTAGAGAGTGATTTTGAAGGTATATATGCAAATTTGAAAATAGTCTGGGAAAAATTGAGTATCAACAGCTTCCCCTCTTTACCTGGGAAGGATGAAAGAGTTGTCGGGTAAAGATATGATGACCAATTTTGACCGAGTGGAAATTGGATGAGAGATTTAGGTCGCACCCTGATTTCTGAGTTGCCTACATATCCCTGGTTTTGCAGGAATCAGGCCGTATGTAGTTCAGGAATTACCGGTGAAGTATACCGGTGACGCTTGGCAAGAACGGACGCAAGGTGCGAGGTAAGGTAAAAATATGAAGGTTTATGGGGTCGTTTTAGAGAACTGGAGTGGTCCGCTCCTGCCTAGATGGCTGTCCTTGCCGGATTACATGCAAACAAATGAAAAGCGTATATTGTGCGTAATTTAAACATGATGCAGATTCCCGTTGGACTATGAATGCTGTCTTCGAACGGTTAAGGATGACGTCCTTAGACCATGATGTCCTGGGCCATGAATCGCTTGATGCGGGATTCGCAGGCTATGAAATGATGTTCTCGGGCCATGAGGATGGTGCCTCCGAACCATGATACCTTTGAATAATGATATGCAAGTTGAATAAAGAGATCCTCGGGCCATGAAATGATGTTCTCAGGCCATAAAGATAGTGCCTCTGAACGATGACGCCCTTGGACAAGTTGGCGATATTTCAGCCCATGAAAAATGCAGTAGCATGATGCTAACAAGACAGAGCTTAGTCTTGCGAAATTAGAAAGGGCAGAGCTTAGCCCAAAAGGAAGCAAAAATAATTAATGACATGAAAAGTGGTTGCTTTGAAAAGTAAATGAGAGGTAGCATGGAACCTCGAAAGGCAGAATGGTAGACTTATGCAATGTAGGACATAAAATGCAGAGAGGGAGGTAGCGTGGAACCTCGGAAGGCAGAACAGTAGCCTTGTGCAATGCAGGAAATGAAAATGCCAAGGGAGGTAGCGTGGAACCTCGGAAGGCAGAATAGTAGCCTTCTGCAATGCAAGAGATAAAATGCAGGGAGAGGTAGCGTGGAACCCCGGAAGGCAGAATGGTAGCCTTATGCAATGCAGGAGATAAATGCAGGGGGAGGTAGCGTGGAACCCCAGAAGGCAGAATGATAGCCTTATGCGATGCAGGAGATAAATGCAGGGGGAGGTAGCGTTTAACCTCGGAAGGCAGAATGGTAGCCTTATGCAGATGTAAATGCGGATGGAGATAGTGTTTAGTCTCGGAAGGCAGAATGGTATCCTTATGCAAGGGATAAAATGCAGGCGGAGACAGCTTTTAGTCTCAGAAGGCAGAATGGTAGCCTTATGCAGGGGATAAGATGCAGGCGGAGACACCGTTTAGTCTCGGAAGGCAGAATGGTAGCCTTATGCAGGGGATAAAAAAAATCAGGCGGAGACAGCGTTTAGTCTCGGAAGGCAGAATGGTAGCCTTATGCAGATGTAAATGCGGATGGAGACATTGTTTAGTCTCGGAAGGCAGAATGGTAGCCTTATGCAGGGGATAAAATGCAGGCGGAGACATCGTTTAGTCTCGGAAGGCAAAATGGTAGCCTTATGCAATGTGAATACAAGAAATAAAATGTAGATAGGAGTTCTTAGCTGATGACGAATTGTGGCACTGTGATTGTTGTGAGTACTGCGATAATTGAAGCGTCGTTTGTGCTAATAATGAATGTTGTCTTGAGTGACAAGCTTGAAAACAGTGTATGTCCTTCAAGCAAATAGTATGTTTTTTGGGGCCCTTTTAAGCTTTGTGCCTGCATCCAAAGAAAGATCGTGAGTTCTGTAAAGGGGGAAGGTTAGTTAGCATTCCCGCCGGCTTTACTTGACCCATCTGCTTGATCACGATGATATTTTCTGTATCACTGGGGTAGCGTTTGCTAAACAAGCTGTTTCAAAAATAGATATGCATGATTTTGTAAGAGTATAATATAAGCATATAATCTAAAATAGTTTTAGATGAATCGACGATTGTGACGCGGTTCGAGACATTGCAACCTCTCCTGCCACAGAATTTTGAGGGTCTTCCTAAATATTCTGCCCCAGTTTGATGGGTGAATACTTCTGATTGCTGCTTGAGCGGCGATCAGCTGAAGTTGCTTCAGAATTTTGAGGGTCCTCCTCAAAATTCTGCCCCAGTTTCCATTTGTGGGGGGNGGGGGGGGGGGGGGGGGGGAATGAGATTTTTATTAAAATATGACCAAACCCATAGGGCTACCTACGTATCCCCTTTTAAACGGGAATCAGGTCAGGCGTAGTTCAATTTACAACATTGATAAAAACATAAAGAGTCACACATAATAGCGTTTGACTGCATCTAAATTGATTGGTTTTGGCCAAACTTCTCCGTCTATTTCTGCAAGTATGAGTGCTCCTCCTGTCATCACTCTGTGAACCATGTACGGGCCTTACCAGTTGGGAGAAAACTTACATTTGGCTTCGTCCTGATGTGGAAAGATTTTCTTTAACACCAACTGCCCTGATGTGAATCGTCTTGGTCTGACTTTCTTGTTGAAGGCTCTGGTCATTCTGTTCTGATATAGCTGACCATGACAAACTGCATTCATTCTCTTTCCGTTTATGAGGGCTAGTTGTTCATGCCGGCTCCTCACCCATTCTGTGTCGCTGAGCTCAGCTTCTTGTATGATTCTCAAAGATGGAATCTCAACTTCGGCAGGAATAACAGCCTCTGTACCATAAACCAACATATAAGGAGTTGCCCCGGTTGATGTGCGGACTGTGGTGCGATACCCTAACAAAGCAAATGATAATTTCTCAGGCCATTGCTTATGCTTTTCTATCATTTTTCTCAGTATTTTCTTGATGTTTTTGTTGGCAGCCTCAACGGATCCATTCATATGAGGTCTGTATGCTGTGGAGTTCTTGTGTTTGATTTTGAATGTTTCACACATGGCTTTCATCAAGTCACTATTGAGATTAGATCCATTATCGGTGATGACTGATTCTGGAACTCTGAACCGACAAACAATGCGGTCGAGGATGAAATCGGCCACGACTTTCTTAGCAACTGCTTTGTAGGTGCTGCTTTGACCCATTTGGTGAAATAATCAATGGCAACCAGAATGAACCTGTGTCCGTTAGAGGCGGCATGCTCGATTGGTCCAATAACATCCATGCCCCAGATGGCGAATGTCCATGATGAACTTGTTTCATTAAGCTCACTCGGAGGTACCTTTATCATATCCCCATGTTTCTGACATCGGTGGCACTTTTGGACATACCGGATGCACTCCGTCTCCATGGTCATCTAGAAATAACCAGCTTGAAGCATCTTCTTTGCCAAAACAAAACCGTTCATATGGGGGCCGCATGTCCCATCGTGAATTTCCTCCATTAATTTTGATGTTTCCTTTGCATCAACACACCTTAATAGCCCCAAATCGGGAGTCCTCCTATACAGGATTCCTCCGCTGTGAAATAAATTGTTGGATAATCTCTGAAGTGTGCATTTCTGAGTGGTATTTGCAAGCTCTAGGTATTCTCCTCTTGCCAAGTACTCCTTGATATCATGAAACCAAGGATTTCCGTCTGCTTCTTCTTCAACATGGGTATAATAAGCTGGTTGATTGTGGATTTTCACTAGAATAGGATCAATGAAATTCTTATCTGGATGCTGGATCATAGATGATATAGTAGCTAAAGCATTAACGAACTCGTTTTGGATTCTGGGGACATGCCGGAACTCTATCTTTGTGAACCTCTTTCTCAACTCCTGAACATGATGTAGATATGGCAATATCTTGGAATTCTTGGTTGCCCATGCTCCTTGTCCCTGGTGTACCAGTAAGTCTGAGTCACCAATCACTAACAACTCCTGGACGTTCATGTTGATGGCCATGTTGAGCCCTAAGATGCAGACCTCATATTCAACCATATTGTTGGTGCAGGGAAATCTGAGTTTTGCGGATACCGGATAATGCTGACCGGTTTCTTATATCAGGAATGCCCCAATACCAACCCCTTTGAAGTTTGCTGCTCCATTAAAGAGCATCCTCCAATTGTTGTAGGATTCTGCAATGTCTTCTCCTACGAATGATACCTCTTCATCGGGAAAATACGTTTTCAAGGGTTCTTATTCTCCGTCCATAGGATTCTCAGCAAGATGGTCTACTAGTGCCTGTCCTTTGACAGCCTTTTGAGTTATGTAAATAATGTCGAACTCGCTTAGCAGGATTTGCCACTAGGCTAGATTGCCAGTGGGCATGGGCTTCTGAAAGATGTACTTTAGTGGATCCATCCTGGATATGAGGTATGTGGTGTAGGCACAGAAGTAGTTCCTTAGCTTCTGGGTGACCCAAGTCAAAGCACAGCAAGTGCGCTCTAATAAATAATATCGGGCCTCATACGGAGTGAACTTCTTGGTGAGGTAGTAGATCGCTTGCTCCTTTCTTCCTGTTTCGTCATGTTTCCCAAGAACGCAACCGAAAGCTTCATCCAGTACCGCAAGGTAAAGTAACAGAGGTCTACCTGGCTCAGGCGATACCAAAACTGGCGGTGTTGACAAATACTCCTTGATTCTGTCAAAAGCCTTTTGACAATCCTCGGTCCACTTGGTTGCGGCATCCTTCTTTATCATCTTGAAGATCGGTTCACAAATGACTGTACATTGTGCTATGAATCGGCTGATGTAATTAAGTCTCCCCAGGAAACTCATAACATCCTTCTTGTTCTTTGGCGGTGGTAATTCCTGAATGGATTTTACTTTGGATGGATCCAATTCTATTCCTCGGCGGCTTACAATGAACCCCAGTAACTTCCTAGCAGGAACCCCGAATGCACACTTCGCAGGGTTCAGTTTCAGATTGTATTTTCTTAACCTGTTTGAAGAACTTCCTCAAATCTTCCATGTGATCAACAACTTTCTTTGATTTGATAATGACGTCGTCCACATACACCTCAATCTCTTTGTGAATCATGTTATGGAATATAGTAGTCATAGCCCTCATGTAGGTGGCCTCTGCATTCTTCAGGCCGAATGGCATCATCTTGTAACAGTATACTCCCCATGGCGTAATGAACGCCGTTTTCTCAGCATCTTCTTCATCCATCCAAATTTGATGATAACCAGCTAAGTAATCTACGAATGACTGTAACTCATGTATGGCGTAGTTGTCAATCAGAATGTGTATATTTGGCAAGGGAAAGTCATCTTTCGGACTGGCCCGGCTGAGATCCTGGTAGTCGACACAAATTCTGACCTTCCCGTCCTTCTTCGGCACAGGTACAATGTTATCTAACCATGTCGGGTACTCAACTACCCGGAGAATTTTGGCGTTGATCTGCTTGGTAACTTCTTCTTTGATTTTCAAAATCATGTCGGCTTTGAACTTTCTGACATTTTGCTTTACCAGTGGACACATTGGATTGGTTGGCAGTTTGTGAGCCACAATGGATGTACTAAGACCAGTCATGTCATCATACGACCAGGCGAATATGTCCTCATATTCCCTTAGAAATTTTGTATACTCTTTCTTTTCTGACGGTGACAAATGAATACTGATCCGTGTTTCCTTGACGTTCTCTGAATCCCCCAGATTGATAATTTCAGTCTCGTCCAGGTTGGACTTAGGTATGTTCTCAAAGTTCTCAATTTCCTTGACAATCTCGTCGGGTATATAATCTTTCTCTGAATCAATGTCCGTTTACTGCGTTGTCTCATTGCACGTCACAGTCATCAGTTCATCAAGATAAGTAATAGTAATGTTGTATTGATAAAGTAATGGGAGAAAATAGTAGCAAATAAATATGAGATTCATAAGGAGATTGGAAATGCTTTGATAAAATGAATAATTGTTTTGAACATTGAAGATCTTATTTCAGGAATTGAAAATGCAGAAAAGGAAAGAAATTCATTTAATAAACGGTAAATAGTGATTGTTCATTAGCCTTGCTACCCCGAGGCTCGGTGGGCTTTGGTCGTCCGGATGGACCAGTTCTTGAGACAAGCTCCTCTGCTCACTGCCTGTATGGAAGGGCCTTCCTCCCCTCCTCCTTGAGAACAACACAACAATCCATGTCCCCGTCGTCTAGAAACAAGTCCCTCATTGTCGCTAGTGCTTCTTCTTCGTCAGACCCATAGATGATATCAGCCTACTGTAAAGTCTGCTCCAAATTAGGTATTGGCTGCTCCAAGGGGTAATAGTGACCGCGCCATGGGGGCGACCAGTTTTTGAATTCTTCCCATGTATACTCATACCCTAGACCGAAAGTGGTACCATGTTTCTTGAGCTTGATGGGTTTGGGGATCCCCTGAAGGTTCTTGCCGAGTCCCTTGCCAGGCTCATACCCTCGCCAAATCATCATACTTGCAATATTGCTATCCCACCATTGGTCCTTGTCGACAACATTGATCCGCTCGATATAGTGGTAGGTTCCTCCACCCAGCTTTCTTCTTCCATTGATCAGAGGAATAGTCTTACGGCTATAGATAGGGTAGCTACCATCGCCGTGAATGATTACCTCCTGATGGTTCCACTCGAACTTCACTGCCTGATGTAGCGTTGGGGCCACAGCCCCAACGGCGTGGATCCATGGTCGTCCCAACAGCAAATTGTAAGATGTCGGGATATCTATCACCTGAAAGTCTACCTCGAACCAGGTTGGTCCCATCTGTAAGCATAGACTGGTCTCTCCCATGGTAGACCTTTGAGAACCGTCGAAGGCTTTCACGTTGATCGCTCCATCCTTTATCTCATGTAGTCCCTTACCCAACTTCTTGAGTGTTATCAGCGGACATATGTTAAGATTGGACCCTCCGTTGACAAGAATCCTGGTTATGAAATAATCTTCGCATTGCACGGTGATGTGTAGAGCCTTGTCATGTCCCAATCCCTCAGGTGGAAACTCGTCTTCATGAAAAATGATTTTGTGGCTTTTCAGTACTTGGCCTACCATGTTGGCCATTTCCCCGCTAGTGATGTTGTTCGGTACATAGGCTTCACTCAACACTTTCAGCAAAGCGCTTCTGTGTGTCTCAGAGTTCTGCAGCAGAGAGAGAATGGATATCTGTGCTGGTGTCTTGTTCAGTTGGTCGATGACCGAATATTCTTTAGCCTGTATTTTCCTCCAAAGATCATCTGAACCTGTATCAGTGAGGGGAGGCCGGTTGGCAGCCTGCTTGCTTGACTCGACCAGATACTCAGGGGTATAGACTCTACCAGTTCTTGTCATACCCTGTGCTGCGAAGGCTTCTTCAGACCCGCTTTTACTTTTCCTTCTCGCCTCGGCTGTATAATCCCAAGGGATAGCTTTTGAATAGAAAGGTGGCGTGGTTGACATCGCCACCGGGACTGGTGCGACTACCGTTACTTGAAATGGCACACGGGTTTTGGGCGGCAAGACTGCAACCTCGAAGGGTGCGAGTGCATTTGCCGGAGATATGAAATCAACCTCAATTGGCACTGGTGCCTTCGCCTTTGCAGGCGGTGCTGCTTCAAACTCAAGTGGGATAGACATATTCACCTCAGCATTCTCAGATGGTTGAATCTGGACTATGATCGGGTTGAGAGTAACTGCAGGTTTCTTTGGGTCATCACCTTCTGCGATCAACCCGATTGACCACTCGGGATCCCAATCATCTACTATCTCAATCATATGTATGACTCCGCCCTTATGGTCTGGTAAAGGATTGTTACGGACGTTCGGAGCGGATTCCTTGGCCACAATAATCTTTTTATCAATAAGGGTCTGTATCTTATCCTTCAGAGAGCAGCATTCATCGATGGTATGTCCTTTTATGCCAGAATAGTATGCACAGGATTTGTTCAGGTTAACCCACTGAGAAGGGTTCTCAGGGGTGACAGTAGGGATAGGTGTGACATAACCAGCAGATTTGAGCTTTTCATACAGCTGGTCAATAGGCTCGGCTATGGCGGTGTATTATTTTGGAGGGAGACGATCAAAGTTAGGGTGAGGCCTATGGAAGTTTTGATGGGTAGGGGGCGACTGGTAGTGAGATGGCTGGGAGTTATAGATGTTGTAGACGGGAGCAGGTTGGGAATATTTAGGTGAAGTGGGTTGATATGTGAGTGGTGGAGCTTGGTACGTGGGTGGTGGAGTTTGGTATGAAGGTGAGGGTGCTTGGTAATTTGGAGCGGATTGATATGTGAATGGAGGTGCGGGATAGACCTGGTATTTAGGCAAGAATTTGGCTTGTTGTGCAACCATCACGGCTCCCACATCCTTCTTTCTGGACACACCACCGGACTGTAGAGCTTTCTTAGTGTCCTGTAAAGCTTCAAAGTTAGTAACCATACCATTCTTGATACCCTATTCAATCCGCTCTCCCAATTTGATAATGTCGGAGAACTTTTGACCCTCAGCCATCATCAGTCGTTCATAGTATTGCGGGTCCTGAGCCCGAACAAAGAATTTGTTCATCTGTTCCTCCTCTAAGGTAGGCCTGACTTTGGCAGCTTCCGACCTCCAACGAGTAGCATACTCGCAAAAGGTTTCCGTGGTTTTCTTCCTCAAGTTCTGGGTATAGAACACATCTGGTGCGTTTTCTGTGTTGAATCTAAACCTGTCCATGAAGTCTATTGCCATACCTACCCAGTTGGACCACTTCTTGGGGTCTTGGCTGATATACCAAGATAGTGCATCTCCCTTCAAACTCCTCATAAATAGCTTCATGTGGATCCTTTCGTCTTTTCCTACGCCAACCAATTTGTCACAGTAGGTCCTCAGGTGGACCCTTGGATCACCAGTACCGTCGAACATCTCGAACTTTGGAGGTTTGTACCCCTCGGGTAGTTCGACATCAAGCTGTATGCAGAGGTCTTCATAGTTCAGACCTTCGATCCCCTTGACTCCTTCAACACCCCGGACTCGGCTAGTCAGCTTCCTAAGTTTCTCAGCCAGATTCTTGATAAGCAGGTCCTTCTCATCGGACTCAGATGTATGTGTGATAGGTGGGGTGGAGTGAGTCACAGCCTCCACGTATATGGGATTGTTGTAGGCAATGAGGTGATCTTTTGTGTGAGTCTGAGGTCCCGGGGGTGGAGGTGGAGTGTTGTGGACAGTGTTGCACTGTGCTGGGAGAGTTCGGTTTTTTGGGGGAGTGGCGTGACGATGAAGTGCAGGGTGATTTGGCTATTTTGGGATATTTTATGGAGGTGTAGGGGTGACGTCAGGGACATTGAGGGAAAATGACAGATTGGCCAGATTCCGAACTTGATCAAGTTCTTCTTGAAATTTTAGCAGCTTTTGTTCTAGTGGTGACATGTTCTCATGCAAAACCTGAATACCCCGGCCGTCAGTGGCCTCTACTCGTTCAACCCTATTCTCTTGTCTGGCGTCGCTGGATTCTTCCATCTTACTTTTGCCTTTGTCTTTGCCCCTGGGAGGACTAGGAGGAGGGCCCTTGGATCTTGTGTGATAGACTGATGATGCCAGAATGCGCGAACTAACCTTTAGGGAGGGGAATAATAAATAAAGGAAAAACAAAAAGGTAACGAAGTCAGTGAGGATTATAAAGAATATTGCGGTAATTTAAACACGTAATGCGAAAATGTAAAACGCATCCTAAGTTGGGGAACCTCTTTGTGCCCGAGGTAGTCCTAGCGACAAATTGATTTGGAGAACTTAAAATGCTAAATGCCTCATTTTATTGATGTAAAAATGGATGAACCCAAAACAATACAAAAACAATAAGCAAGAAATAAAATCACTAATGGCCATCGGCCTTATTACATTGGTAAAGCGGAAAAGAAAATCCTATCTAATTGGGTCCCAGAAGGACCTACTCCAAGCTTGGCCCTCTTGGCATATTTAAGATCATGCTGAGTTTAGGGACTTCGTGCCTCGTTTCCTGCGAACAAACAAGGTTAGGCCCTTACCCCTGCCAGAATCGACTATTTAACATCAATAATTAGCAGGAAGCACTTAGTTCTCCAAATAAATGCACAAAGCGTGAGGGTGTCCGTTTGGGTTTCAAGGAAACCCAGTGGACTTTGGACAAGGCTATCTTAAAGGCTATTGTGCGGACAACACATTAGCCTGGCTAGGTTTGACCATGATGCATGCAACATTACAATAGAGTAAGGTTTCTATGGGGTTTTAGACCGGTACCCTTGAGCGAACAACTCAAGGGGGAAAGCACGGACCTGTCGACTGCACCGCTGATCGACTAGTTTTACCGCGAATACGCCTTTCAGAATTTAGGGGGTAGTAATATTGGAATAGCGCAACCACTCATTGTAAGCGTTGCTATAGGGTGTTTGTTTGGAACAAGTGGAATATGAATGCGGAGCATGGTATGCAATAAATAGCATTTAAACAAATAGGCATGTATTTTCACATTGAGGAAAGCGGTAAAGAAAGAACATACAACAGTTATAATTGAAAGCAGTTACAAAGAAAACATGAAGATATGTCAGTTTCGTTCAGGTGAAATAAATACTTGCAAAAATTAAACAATTAATAGCATATAACGGGGAATAGGAAAAGGTGTAAGCATTAAACAAAATTAAAGGTCCAAATTCACGAAACAATTCGAAATGGTAAAAGCCTAGGGAAGATCCCCAGCAGAGTCGCCATGCTGTCGCACCCCCATTTTTCCTTGCATGGGTTAGGTACACGGAGATCGTGTTTTATGATATTCTAGACAACTCCTTAAAGGAAAAGGTTTAAGGAAGAGTCACCACCTAACGAATTTGCGGTGCGTTAGTGCACCTTGAGTAGTTAACTCATAAACTAGTTTGCATTACCAGAGATTGGGTATGGGCTTGAAATTATCCCGAGGGGAAGGTATTAGGCACCCCTCGAGATCCATAATTGTGGGTCCCGGCCAAATGCTTTCGTGAATTTTGGACAGTAAATGACAAGCAAGGCTCACGTAAGAGGGGGATTTCGAGTAAATACTGAAATTACTAAAAGAAATTTAAAGAATACAAAATAAAATCATTTGAATGAAAATGTCCTAGGGTTTAAAGCAATATGGATCACGTCAGTGCAATACCCGGTATGTCACTCCTCAAAAAAGGGCTACACGTGGTGTTAGTGCACCGGTCATCATATCCATATTCTACCTTTCCCACCCCGCCAAGGTATTTAAAACGCGTGTGTTGGTCACGAAGCCTATTGCGTGCTATTGCCCGTCCCATCCTATCAGTCCCGGAGGGTATTTAGGACTACTATTCCTACAAGGTGAGTACTGGGTTTAAACCCTAAGTTTAAGAAAAGGATAAAATTCTAAACGACAAGTAAGAAACAGTTAGGACATACACATAGGGCGATGCACATAAACAAATACATGCCTCATATATTCCTCCACAAATTAGACACGTAAATAGCACGCCTCAAACACAAAGAAGTCTCAGATTTCAGAACCTAAGGCATGATTTCTAGGTGTGAATACAGTAACATGACAGTCTCATTTTTACAAGAGGTGTACAACCAGTTTAGACCATTATAGCTAGCAAGCAGTGTACAGAAATAGTTTCTGGTTTTAATAAATATTGGTGCCTAAGGTTTGCCTAGGCGTCTGAAATTTTCTAATTGTCGTTTTAGGAAATAGATTGAATGCACCTCTTTTAGACTTAATGCTAGTGAACAGGTGATTATGTGATCATGCATGGATGCAAGTCCTATAGGCATGATATTTAAAATGCAGGCAGGATGTTGAGTATGCAACCAGATCTGGTTTTAGATGCAGAAAACATTTTCAATCATTGAAATCTATTTTTAAACGAGGTTACTTATTACACAGATGGTACAGGGGTATGGTTTCACTAAATTATCGAACCTAGCACATGATTTCTAGGCGTTCTTTGCAGTACAGTTAACACAGGAGTCTAAATATGTTGAAAACAAATTCCTAAAGTCACATGATATCTAATGCAAGTTCTAATAAGTACTTGTTATTATGAACCTAAACAAGATTTCTATATGTGAGGCATGAATATGCAAAAGTAATATTATTATTAACAACCATTTCATCTAGTTATTTAACTACGAACATGATCTCTAAGTGGGAAGCAATTATAACAGCCTTTTACGGGTGTTTTAGCGTGATTTTCTAAGTGAGTATGCATGTGATGAGATGCAGACATAAATATACCTAAGAACATGATTTCTAATGCATGGTGGATATGTCCTAAGCAGTATTTCTATTGCACACAGAGGTAAAGTAAATCCTAAGCATGTTTTCTACCCAGATTTATACTAAACATGCATAATCCCACTCATTTTCACTATCCAGCCCCAGAGTTGTTTTCAAACTTAATTATTACATACCATTGTTGCACAAATTACACACATGAATAAGAAAATTAAGAAGTTACACTATAGGGAGCCTAACAGTAGGCCCAAGTACCAGATCCAACATGCCATATGCCAAGACCTCTTGTAACCCAGGTGTGTCAGAGTTCCTAAGGATCTCAGGGGATCCCAGGAAGTGCTCACACCCAAGTTCCCTAGCCAGGAATGAGTAAGTGCAGTGTGAAATTCTAGCCTTGTGTGTCAGATTTAAACGGGTACTCGGGGGTCCCCAAGACAGTGCTCACACGAAGGGGGCTGAACCTAAAGTCTAAGAGTAGTGATAGGTGCTTGCAACTTAAGAGTTGAGTTCTTTAAAAGTAGTTTTGGAAACAATAGTTTTGAAAATAACTTCAGAGGACAATGAAGAGCTTTATATAAAAACAGCTTACGAAAGAAGCCAAGCAAACACAATTCTACATATAGAAAGTTCAAGAAAGAACAAACACAAACAAGGATATGGAATTAGGTACAATTAAGCCAGCAGTAGAACAGAGTTACATGCTCAAATAATTATCACATTGTTGTCACAAAGCATCACATATTAGCAGAGTTATATATTAGGTATGGAGTCAGAATTATACTGTATTTAGGTATCAGGTGGGGGGACACAGGTTGGTGACATGAGAAGCTAAGTAAAGGATGAGAACAGACAAGGGGTAGTAATCATGCTGTGACAAGAAAAGATAATCACATAGATAAACAGACATGCTGACTCCGTAGGAGTCAAACAAGGTTATAGTAGAGCATGCTAGGTAGAGTAAGAGAAACACTAAAAGGGAGGGGAAATCATAGAAGCATGCTAATTACATGGTAGGCAGTAGAACCACAAGATAAAGCACAAAAGGAACAATAAGTAGACTAACATGAACCGACACATATTGTGTGAAGACACTGTAAAATTAAATTAGAAACATACCAGTCGGGGGAATATAACAACAAAGTTCAAAGAGAACAGAGCAGCAAACAGTAGTATGCAGAAGCAAGAGGGAACAACAAGGATTACTCAGTCTTGGCTTTAGGCTGACTGAGTAGTCAATAACTGATGTGAAGAGCAAGAGAAGATATGTCTGAAAGCAAAGAAGACTTAGAACAATGTTAATATCCTGAGTTTCGAGTATGCTGTGTGCTAATTGTGTTTGTGTGTGATATCAGTGTTCTCAATATGTCAGTGTGTTGTGCAAATAGAGAAGACATTGTATATATAGTGTTGAAAACGAGTGAAGAAAATAAAGCAAGAGTGCATAATTATAGAAATAGTAACCAATTAGTATCAATTAAGACACTGGACTCCCTTAATTAGGGAGCTAAGTTCAAACGGTGCAATCATGGCTAAATAAGGAAAAGGGATTGATTATAAGACTGATTTTATTACATTAGGGCAATGAAATCATGTAGCATATAATAAGAGCCCAATACATAGTACATAATTAAGGAAAGTTAAACTAATAATATATTCATAAAGCAACGTATGGTATTGATTCTAAAAATCAGTCAAGGAAATCTCGAATGGAATCACAATTACAGGGAACCCAGTATAATTAAGGAAAGTATCACCTAAGTAAGGGAATATTAAATCAGTACAGAATATACAAAATCACGGGTTCGAGGAAAATATCATAGCTAAGCAAAGAGATACACAGAGTCAATAGTGATTATCGGGCAAACAGTTATCAACCAGTATCAATTTGACAATTAATAGCACAAAAATAGGGAACCCTAAGCAAGGAATCACATAACAATAAGACTAAATCCCTAGCGACAAGAATCATAGAGTACATGAATGGCTTCACAGGGAAACAAGCACACATAATCGAACGGGCTAAAAGAAATAGGGCTTTTAGCATAATAGCTCAGAGAACCATAAAACATAAAAGAATCATTCCACGTACAATATAAGTCACTAAAATCAGGCGTAAAACCCATTTTTGAAAGGGGTTAAGAAAACCCTAATTTTGAAATAGTAAGAATCGTTAAAAGATGGGGTTTTCAGAGAAAAGAAACGTAGAAAAGCGTCGTAATACCGTAGAACTAGAGTAGATCTTAAAATAAGTTGAAGAAACATAATATTAGGGTTTTGTGGAACCCAGAGACAAGAAAAACCTCAAAGGTGGAACCGGCTTAAGCCGGAGTAGGTCGTTACTCAGACGGCCAGGGAGGCCAGAAAGGTGACATGGGAACATGGGAGATGAGTTGGAACGCTCCAGGTTCGCCTGAGAGCCCTAGAGTATCACTGGACCGGTGCAAAATGGGTAGGTAGCCAAGAGGTGATGAAGGACCATAGTTTCCGATGAGAAAACCAGCCGGTGAAGGTGAACATAGCCCATCGGAGGAGAGAAGTCAAGGAAACTTCTCGAAGGAGCCAGAGAGTCACAGAGAGATAGAGAGAGATAGAGAGAGAGTGAATCATGAAGAATGAGGGGTCGGTTGGGGTAGTATCAGGAGTTAATTATGGTAATGAATCATCTGGGCCGTTGATTCAAATTGATCAATGGCTCAGATCAATCACAAGGTTGGGCCGGGTATAAATTAGGATTTGGGCTGAGTAGAAGTTAGGATTTTGGGCTGGGTAGGAGTTAAAATCTGATGGGTTGGGGTTTGAATGTGGCTAGGATTTAAATAGGAATAGGCTAGATGTTAAATACCCAATTTGAATAGGATAATTAATTAATTAAAATAGCTAATAATTGTAAAAAGTGAAATTAAAACCAAATAAATGAAATTAGGATAATTAAATATTATAAAGATATAAAAATGATTAGTTATTTATTTAAAAATGGTATAAATACGTATTTGTGCTTTTATTGCAAAAATTGCTGAAATTAACTAAATAGTGCCAATATTGGCTAATTTGTGAAATAATTAAATCCTAAGGGAATGAAAATAGGATATGAATAACATATTGAGCGAGAAAATGATTTGAAGTTATTTATAACATCGTTTATGAATAATTATGGAACAAAAAAATATTAAATAAACAGGAAAATAATTTGATAAAAATACGAAAAATTATGGAAAAATATCGATTACTGTGGAGAGTGATTTTGAAGGTATATATGCAAATTTGAAAATAGTCTGGGAAAAATTGGGTATCAACAAAGGCTTCTGAAATTAAAATTTTCCTTTCAGTTTAACTCCGAACTTCCTGAATTTCAACTCTGACCATACGCACAAGTCATAACACCTGAAATGAAGTTGTTCATGACTTCCAACCGTTGAACGACACGCTAGAGCTCAAAACGACCGGTCAGGTCGTTACAACATGGAACGATGTCTATAACAGGTACATCACCAAGTTACGAATAGAAGAAGATACCATTTCTCAATCAAAAGCAGAAAACAGAACTAGTTCTAGACACTCCGAACCATAAAGGAGAACAGGTACGATCCATATATGGGACCTTCGGGACGAGAAACTCGTTCCAAGTTTGAAAACACATGGTCAGAATACAGACCGTCAAATACAGATACGAGCTCATCCTCATCAAGATCCATAAAGGATCGAGATGAACGAAATAGAGGGAATGCAAGAATTAGAGACTACAACTTCAATGTAAGTACTTATGAGTTAATTACATTACTAAGAAACATGGCGATATAGTTCGATGGCCCAAAGAAATGAGATCGAATCCAAATAGAAGGAATTCCAGACTTCTAGTGCGAATTCCATAACGATCATGGACACAGAACATCAGATTGCAGGTTATTGTTGTAACGACCCAGCCAGTCGTTTTGCACATTAGGATCCCGTTCCTTTAAATGAAACCTTCCATAGAGGTTATTCGCACTTTACGACTTGCTGGATCGGGTGGCTTAGGATTTGGGGATGGTTTGGGTGATTTAGGAACACTTGGTTCCTTAAGGTTGGCCTATTTGTCCAAGTTTGACTTCGGTCAAGATTTTGAGCAAAACGACCTCGGAATTGAGTTCTGACAGCCCCAGTAGCTCCGTATGATGATTTCGGACTTGGGCGTGTGTTCAACTCGGGTTTCGATGACCCGAGAGCATTTCGGCGCCCGAAATAGGAATCAGGATTTTCTTATATTTAAAATTTTGCTTGGGGCGTGATTTTTTTCTATCGAGGTCCGAACGAAATTCTAAGACCAGGAATAGTTTCGTATAGTCATTTATGACTTGTCTGCAAAATTTGAAGTCATTCCGAGTAGTATAGACCCGTTCAGCGCAATGAAGTGATTTCTAGAATTCTTGAGTTCTTAAGTTGATTCAATTGGGTTTTAGGGTTGAATTTTGAGTTTCGTTGCTGTTTTTCATGTTCCGGAAGTTCGAGCGAGTCCGTATCATGAATACATACTTGCCGGTGCTTTTGGACAGGGTCCCGAGGGGCTCAGGTGTATTTTAGATACCCAGGAGCTAAGTTAGAAAACCCAAAAATCCTGCTATCTGGTTTTCTTCTTTGAGATCGTAGAAGGGGGGGTTGCGATTGCGGAGAAGGATTTTTTTGGGCTGTTGAATTCTCTCTGCGATCGCAGCCTCCCCTTTGCGATCGCAGAGGTCTGGGTTCCACGCCTTCGCGATCGCAGCCTTTCCTCGCGATCGCATTGAGTCGCATCTAGGCCAGGTGAGTTTGTTCTTCGTGATCGCAGGACCTCTGCCACGATCGTAGAGGTCAGGCAAGCTGGTCTTCGCGATCGCAAGCCTCAGGTCGCGATCGCATAGAAGCATTATCTGGGCAGTTTAATTAAATACGGGAGTTGGCCATTTTCCACAATTCCCACCTTGTTTCTTGAGATTTTAGAGACATTTCAAGAGAGCTATTCCACCATTGTTGTCAAGGTAAGTAAAACTCCATACTTTAACATCAATTACTAGTTAAATCCCCCTTCTAAATCCTAAAATTTATGAAATTGGGTAGTAATTTAGGGATTTTGGGAATCTTATGAATTATCCATTTTAGCCATGAATTCTAGCAAGAACTTGCATAATTATGATCCTTAGACTCCGGGTAATTGATTCCTTCAAGAATTTTCGAAATCCGAACGTGTGGGCCCGGGGTCGAAATTCCGAAAACCTTCAAGAATGCTTAATTTTGGGATTTCTTATTAATTCTCCTTCTTTGAGCTTAGAATTGATTCAATTATACTATATTTGGCTAGTTGCGAGCCGTCGAGTGTAGATTTCGGAGATTCGGGCGCATCCTTGATCCGAGAGGTGATTTCGTCGCGAGGTGAGTCTCCTTTCTAACCTTGTAAGAGGGAATCGTCCCCACAGGTGTTCTGTGTGGTGTATGTCTGTGTTTGGGGGCTACGTGTGTACCACGTGACGAGAGTCCGTACGTAGCAACTACTATTGTCACGTCCGGGTAGCTTAGGACCACAGCATGCCATGTAATCTCCCTTAAATGAACTATAAGCTTAGACTCATGCTTTTATATATGTTACTGTTTCCCGGAGCTTTCATTTACTTAAATAATTTGAAAGGATTGTGGTGAAATGAACTTTACATTCTCTGTGCGCATGTTGTCGCTTCGTAATTTACATCCCGCGAGCGATATGTATTCCTTCACTCTTATAGGAGTGGGCCGTACGCAACGGCGGATTTATAGTGCACTCTTGGTACGGGCCGGTCGATCCCCGGCAGTGCGTAGGCAGGATTATGCTATGATATGATTACATTGATAGACGCACTCTTGGTATGGGCCGGTCGATCCCCGGCAGTGCGTAGGCAGGATTATGCTATGATATGATTACATTGATAGACGCACTATTGGTACGGGCCGGTCGATCCCCGACAGTGCGTAGACAGGATTATTGTTAAGCATGCACTCTTGGTACGGGCCGGTCGATCCCCGGCAGTGCATAGCTATTCTTCCTCATGACTCCGATCGATTGTCTTACTCCTGTGTGCGCATGACTATTTGGTACCGTTTTCCTGATTATTGATTTGGCAGATGTTGGGGAAAAGAGACAGGTGAGTTGTTACTGCTTTCAATATGTACTTGGAAACTCTGTATTCTCTTCATAATTGTGGTGCACTATTTACATGTCTACTGCTTTCCTTATATCCTGTTTTATACTATTACAGTTGGACCTTAGTGAGTATCGAGTCGACCTCTCGTCACTACTTCTTCGAGATTAGACGGGATACACACTGGGTACATATTTATTTATTTACTCATGCTGCACTTTCTACTCTTCTGTACTTGACTGTACAGGTCCGGAGGCTGGTATACCTGATTATCAGGCCGGTGCTAGGTATTGATCGCTTGACTATACTTCACGGTGAGCTGCTCTTCCTGGAAGCACCCTGGAGTTTCTTTTGTCATATTCTCTGTCTATTTCATTCATACTGAGGCTATGTATATATTTTAGACATTGTATATTCAGTAGTTGCCCGTGACACTCGTGACACTAGTTCCTGGCACACACGTAGTTTGTATTTTGGGTTTGGGCTGTGTATCTATATATGTGCTTCGGTTTAGCCCTGTGCCTTTATTTTTTCATGATTTTTAATGTCGTATCATGCTAACATTATGTTAATTGTTTAAAATTGGTAATTTCCGACATGTTTAGATCAGATGGGCAAGGGGATAACATCTAGTGTCTTCTATATTGGCTTGCCTAACCCCGTTGTTGGGTGCCATCGCGACCTGAATTAGGATTTGGGTCGTGACAACGTGGTATCAGAGCTTTAGGTTCACGTAGTCTCACGAGTCACGGGAAACCCAGTAGAGTCTTGCGGATCGGTACGGAGACGTCTGTACTTATCTTCAGGAGGCTATAGGGTGTTAAGAAACTCCTCTTTGTTCAGATCCTATCATGCAATATATGATGTACTCAAATTGATCTTCTACTCTCTCCTAGATGGTGAGGACGCGTGCTTCTCATGTTCCTGATCCAGGGGAGGCCGCTACCCCCGCCGCTCGAGGTCGTGGTAGGGGCAGGGGGCAGGGCTCCTGTTCGAGGTAGGGGATGAGGGCGTCCCAGAGCTGTACCAGTTGCACCGCTTGAGGATCCTATTATCGAGGAGCAGGATGAGTTACCTCCAGTTTCTCCTGCTCCAACGGATTTTATGACGGCGCCAGGCTTCCAGGAGGTCATGGGCCGCATGTTGAGATTTATGGACACTATGTCCCAGGCAGGCGTACTTCCAGCAGACCCTGCTACTTCCCAGGCAGGAGGGAGAGTTCAGACCCCTACCGCTCAAGCCACCGGACAGGCAGCAACACATCACACTCCGGGTACACCACCCGTGATTGGGGTTCATCCTGTGATGGCAGCACCAGAGCCCAAGCAAGTTATAGAGGGTGACCAGCAGAAGATGCTTGATAGATGGACCCGACTTCGCCCTCCAGTCTTCGGGGGTGAGCGGGGCGAGGATGCCCAGGACTTCATAAACAGGTGCAGGGACAGACTACATAACATGAGGATATTAGAGTCACAAGGGGTAGACTTCACTACATTTCAGCTTGAGGGTAGAGCTCGCCGTTGGTGGCAGTCGTATGTTCTTAGCAGGCCAGCGAATTCTCCTTCTGTCACTTGGAGTCAGTTCACTCAGCTTTTCTTGGACAGATACATTCCACAGTCCGAGAGAGAGGAGCTTCGGGGTCAGTTTGAGAGGTTAGAGCAGGGGCAGATGTCTGTGATGGATTATAAGGCGAGGTTTTTAGAGTTATCTCGCCATGCTCTTATGATATTGCCCACTGAAGCAGAGAGGGTGCGGCGATTCGTGGCAGGTTTACATCCGAGTATCAGGACCTCCATGGCCAGAGAGGTAGATATGGGTACCCCATACCAGCTTTTAGTCGAGATAGCTCGACTGATTGAGGGTTACCGTACGAGGAGCAGGGATCAGGGTCAGCCAGGTCAGCAGGGTTAGCAGAACAAGAGGGCCAGGTTCACAAGTGACTTCAGGGGTGCTCCAGCTAGGGGCAGAGATCAGTTCGGAGGCGGCCAGTTTAGCAGGCCTTCATATTCAGCACCTCCACTACCTCCCAGGGGTATTTTAGTGAGGCCTCAGTTTGGTGCCATGCCAGAGCGCTCCTACCATCCACCAGCCATCCAGGGTGCACCCAGCGGTTACTCCAGCCGTCAGAGATCCTCTAGTTCCTATTTCACTGCCTTGTCAGATGATTCTTACCGCCCTCCAGCTATTCAGGGTTCTTCTTCTTCGGGACAGCAGACTATGGCACCTAGAGGTTGTTTCGAGTGTGGGGCGCTGGACCACATGATCAGGCAGTGTCCCAGGTATCGGGGCAAGGTCGTGCAGTAGAGTCACCAGCCTATGATTTCAGCACCAGCAGTTCGACCACCTAGGGGTGGGGGTTAGGTTGGCAGGAGCCGTCCTAGAGGAGGAGGCCAGTCAGGAGGGGATCATTCAGCTCCAGCTCGCCCTGGGGGAGCTCAGTCTTCAGGTTCTGCAACTAGATTCAATGTTATTCCGGCCAGATCAGATGCCATGATTACAGGAATTATTTCAGTATGTGGTAGGGAGGCTTCAGTGCTATTTGATCCAGGGTCTACGTATTCATATATCTCAGCATTGTTGTCTCATTTTCTGTATGTTCCTCGTGAGACCTTGGGTTCTCCTTTGTATGTGTCCACCCCTGTGGGCGATTCGGTGGTGGTAGACCGGGTCTACCGATCTTGTGTGTTTACCTTCTGTGGACTTGAGACTAGAGCCGACCTGTTATTGCTTGATATGGTTGATTTCGAGGTTATTTTGGGCATGGATTGTCTATCTCCTTATCATGTTGTGTTGGATTTCCATGCTAAGACAGTTACATTAGCCATGCCTGATTCATCGAGGTTAGAATGGAAGGGTTCTTCAATTAGTGCATTCAGCCGGGTCATTTCCTATATGAAGGCTCGGCACATGGTTGGGAAGGGTTGCTTAGCTTATCTTGCTTTTGTGCGAGACACCACTGCCAAGTCTCCTACAATTGATTCAGTGCCTGTTGTTTGAGAGTTTCCGGATGTGTTTCCTTCAGATCATCCAGGCATGCCTCCAGATCGAGATATAGACTTCTGCATTGATTTGGCTCCAGATACTCAGCCTATTTCTATTCCCCCTTATCGTATGGCTCCTAAGGAGCTAAAGGAGTTGAAGGAGCATCTTGAGGAGTTGTTGGCCAAGGGGTTTATCAGGCCGAGTGTTTCGTCGTGGGGTGCCCCAGTCTTATTTGTGAAGAAGAAGGATGAGTCTATGCGGATGTGCATTGACTATCGTCAGCTAAATAAAGTGACCATCAATAATAAGTATCCTCTGCCGTGCATTGATGATTTGTTTGACCAGTTTCAGGGTGCTCGTGTGTTTTCTAAGATTGATCTGAGATCGGGTTATCACCAGTTGAAGATTCAGTCTTCTGATGTTCCGAAGATGGCATTTCGCACCAGATATGGGCATTATGAGTTCTTAGTGATGTCCTTTGGCTTGATCAATGCCCCATCAGCATTTATGGACTTGATGAATAGAGTGTTCAGGACATTTATTGACTCTTTCGTTATAGTTTTCATTGACGATATACTGATCTACTCACGGAGCCTTGGTGAGCACGAGCAGCATCTGAGAGTTGTGCTTCAGACCTTGCGAGAGCAGAAGCTATATGCTAAGTTCTCCAAGTGCGAGTTCTGGTTAGAGTCTGTGGCATTTCTTGGACATGTGGTTTCCGGAGAGGGTATCAAGGTTGATCCACAGAAGATTGAGGCAGTTCAGAGTTGGCCGCGTCCTACTTAAGCTTCAGAGATCAAGAGTTTTCTGGGTTTAGCAGGCTATTACCGTCGATTCGTGGAGGGATTCTCCTCTATTGCAGCTCTACTAACTAGGTTAACTCAGAAGAATGGCATGTTTTGATGGTCAGACGACTGTGAGGAGAGCTTTCAGAAGCTCAAGGCAGCATTGACTTCAGCACCAATTCTATCATTGCCTTCCGAGTCAGGGATGTATAATGTATATTGCGATGCTTCACGCGCCGGGTTGGAATGTGTGTTAATGTAGGATGGCAGGGTTATTGCTCATGCTTCACGGCAGCTGAAGGTTAATGAGAAGAATTATCTTGTACATGACTTAGAGTTGGCGGCGATTGTTCATGCTTTGAAGATTTGGCGGCACTACTTGTATGGTGTATCTTGTGAGGTCTAAACTGACCACCGTAGTTTGCAGTACTTGCTTAAGCAGAGGGACCTTAATTTGAGGCAGCGGAGGTGGCTTGAGTTGTTAAAATACTATGATCTTACTATTTTGTACCACCCGGGCAAGGCGAATGTAGTAGCGGATGCTTTGAGCAGGAGAGCAGCGAGTATGGGTAGTTTGGCCTACATTACAGTTGAGGAGAGACCTTTAACCTTGGATATTCAGTCCCTGGCCAATCGCCTGGTGAGATTGGATCTTTCAGAGCCTCGTCGAGTTCTGGCTCATGTGGTTGCTCAGTCCTCATTACTGGGAGAGATTAAGGCTCGACAGTTGGATGATCCATGTCTGGCAGAGCTTCGGGATTCGGTGGTCCATGGTAGGGCCAAGGAGGTTACCTTGGGCGAGGATGGTGTTTTGATACTTCAGGGCCGATTGTGTGTTCCAGATTGATGGCCTAAGGGAGAGGATTCTAGCAGAGGCGCATAGTTCTCGGTATTCTATTCATCCAGGAGCGACGAAGATGTATCGTGATTTGAAGCAGCATTACTGGTGGAGGCGGATGAAGAAGGACATTGTTCTGTATCTGGCCAGGTGTCTTAATTGCTAGCAGTTTAAGTACGAGCACCAGAGGCCAGGAGGCTTGTTTCAGCAGATGCCCATTCCTCAGTGGAAATGGGAGCGCATCACCATGGACTTCATGGTTGGGTTGCCTCGTACTTTGCGGAAGGTTGACGCGGTTTGGGTCATTGTGGATAGATTGACCAAATCGGCGCATTTCATTCCTGTGGCTACTACTTATACGACAGAGAGGCTGGCTCAGATTTACATTCGAGAGATAGTCCGGCTACATGGTGTGCCGGTGTCTATCATATCAGATCGAGGTCCTCAGTTCACTTCGCATTTCTGGAGATCTTTGCACAGCGAGATGGGCACTCAGATAGACCTCAGCTCAGCATTTCACCCTTAGACTGATGGTCAGTCAGAGCGTACGGTTAAGATTTTGGAGGATATGCTCAGGGCTTGTGTGATTGACTTTGGAGGTCAGTGGGACCAGTTCTTGCCTTTGGCGGAGTTTGTATACAACAACAGCTATCAATCCAGCATTGAGATGGCTCCATTCGAAGCGTTATAGGGTCGGCGATGTCGTTCTCCTATCGAATGGTTTGAGCCTGGCGAGGCCCAGTTATATGGCATAGATTTGGTGAGAGATGCCTTGGAGAAGGTGAAGATTATTTAGGAGAGGCTCCGCACAGCTCAGTCTAGGCAGAAAAGCCATGCAGATCAGCGGGCACGTGATATAGCAGTCATGGAGGGAGATAAGGTTATGTTGAAGGTTTCTCCGATGAAGGGCGTCATGAGATTTGGGAAGAAGGGCAAGTTGAGTCCCAGGTTTATAGGTCCTTTCGAGGTGTTGAGGCGGATTAGAGAGGTTGCTTATGAGCTTGCTTTACCTCCAGCCTTATCAAGAGTTCATCCAATTTTTCACGTATCCATGCTTCGGAGGTATCATGCCGACTTCTCGCATGTGGTTGATTAAAGCACCATTCAGTTAGATGAGAAGTTGGGCTACGAGGAGGAGCCAATTGCTATTATTGATAAGCAAGACCGCCAGTTGAGGTCCAAGACAGTTTCTGTGGTTAAGGTCCAGTGGAGGGGCCAACCAGTTGAGAAGGCGACTTTGGAGTCTGAGGAAAACATGCGGAGCAGATATCCACAGCTATTCAGCACTCCAGGTACGATTCTAGACCCGTTCGGGGACGAACATTTGTGTAAGAGGGGGAGAATGTAATGACCCAGTCGGTCGTTTTGCGTATTAGGATCTCGTTCCTTTAAATGAAACCTTCCATAGCGGCTATTCGTGCTTTATGACTTGCGGGAGCGGGTGGATCAGGATTTGGGGATGGTTTGGGTGATTTAGAAACACATGGTTCCTTAAGGTTGGCCTATTTGGCCAAGTTTGACTTCGGTCAACATTTTGAGCAAAACGACCTCGGAATCGAGTTCTGACAGCTCCAGTAGCTCCGTAGGATGATTTCATACTTGGGCGTGTGTTCGGCTCAGGTTTTTGATGACCCGGGAGCATTTCGGCGCCCGAAATGGAAATCAGGATTTCCTTATATTTGAAATTTGGCTTGGGGCGTGATTTTATGCTATCGAGGTCCAAACGGAATTTCGGGATTGGGAATAGTTCTGTATAGTCATTTATGACTTGTATGCAAAATTCAAAGTCATTCCGAGTAGTATAGACCCGTTCGGCGCAATGAAGTGAATTCTAGAATTCTTGAGTTCTTAAGTTGATTCAATTTGGTTTTGGGGTTGAATTTTGAGTTTCGTTGTTGTTTTTCATGTTCCGGAAGTTCGAGCGAGTCCGTATCATGAATACATACTTGCCAGTTCTTTTGGACAGGGTCCCGAGGGGCTCGAGTGTGTTTTAGACCCCTGGGAGATAAGTTAGAAAAACCAAAAATTCTGCTATCTGGTTTCCTTCTCTGCGATCGCAGAAGGAGGGGTTGCGATCGCGGAGAAGGATTTTGCTGGGTTGTTGATTGCTCTCTACGATCGCAACCTCCCCTTTGCGATCGCAGAGGTCTGGGTTCCACACCTTCGCGATCGCAGCCTTTTCTCGTGATCGCATTGAGTCGCATCTTGCCGGGTGAGTTTGTTCTTCGCGATCGCAGGACCTCTGCCGCGATCGCAGAGGTCAGGCAAGCTGATCTTCGCGATCGCAGGCCTCAGGTCGTGATCGCATAGAAGCATTATCTGGGCAGTTTAATTAAATACGGGAGTTGGCCATTTTCCACCATTCCCACCTTCTTTCTTGAGATTTTAAATACATTTCAAGAGAGCTATTCCACCATTGTTGTCAAGGTAAGTAAAACTCCATAATTTTTCTAGCTTTAACATCAATTCCTAGTTAAATCCCCCTTCTAAATCCTAAAATTTATGAAATTGGGTAGTAATTTAGGGATTTTGGGAATCTTATGAATTATCCATTTTAGCCATGAATTCTAGCAGAACTTGCATAATTATGATCCTTAGACTCCGGGTAATTGATTCCTTCAAGAATTTTCGAAATCCGAACGTGTGGGCCCGGGGTCGAAATTCCGAATACCTTCAAGAATGCTTAATTTTGGGATTTCTTATTAATTCTCCTTCTTTGAGCTTAGAATTGATTCAATTATACTATATTGGGCTAGTTGCGAGCCGTCGAGTGTAGATTTCGGAGATTCGGGCGCATCCTTGATCTGAGGGGTGATTTCTTCACGAGGTGAGTCTCCTTTCTAACCTTGTAAGAGGGAATCGTCCCCATGGGTATTCTATGTGTTGTATGTTTGTGTTTGGGGGCTACGTGCATACCACGTGATGAGAGTCTGTATGTAGCAACTACTATTGTCACGTCCGGGTAGCTTAGGACCACAGCATGCCATGTATTCTGCCTTAAATGAACTATATGCTTAGACTCATGCTTTTATATATGTTACTGTTTCCCTGAGCTTTCATTTACTTAAATAATTGGAAAGGATTGTGGTGAAATGAACTTTACATTCTGTGTGCGCATGTTGTTGCTTCGTAATTTACATCCCGCGAGCGATATGTAATTTCCTTCACTCTTATGGGAGCGGGCCGTACGACACGGCAGATTTATAGTGCACTCTTGGTACGAGTCGGTCGATCCCCGGCAATGCACTTTTGGTATGGGCCGGTCGATCCTCGGCAGTGCATGGACGAAGTTACACTATGATATGATATGATTACATTGACAGACGCACTCTTGGTACAGGCCGGTCGATCCCCGGCAATGCACTTTTGGTATGGGCCGGTCGATCCTCGGCAGTGCATGGACGAAGTTACACTATGATATGATATGATTACATTGACAGACGCACTCTTGGTACAGGCCGGTCGATCCCCGGCAGTGCGTAGGCAGGATTATGATATGATATGATTACATTGTTAGACGCATTCTTGGTACGGGCCGGTCGATCCCCGGCAGTGCGTAGGCAGGATTATTGTTAAGCATGCACTCTTGGTATGGGTCGGTCGATCCCCGGCAGTGCATAGCTATTCTTCCTCATGACTCCGATCGATTGTCTTACTCCTGTGTGCGCATGACTATTTGGTACCGTTTTCCTGATTATTGATTTGGCAGATGTTGGGAAAAAGAGACAGGTGAGTTGTTACTGCTTTCAATATGTACTTGGAAACTCTGTATTCTCTTCACAATTGTGGTGCACTATTTACATGTCTACTGCTTTCCTTTTATCATGTTTTATACTATTACTGTTGAACCTTAGTGAGTATCGAGTCGACCTATCATCACTACTTCTTCGAGATTAGACGGGATACTCACTGGGTACATATTTATTTATGTACTCATGCTGCACTTTCTACTCTTCTGTACTTGACTATACAGGTCTGGAGTCTGGTATACCTGATTATCAGGTCGGTGCTAGGTATTGATCGCGTGACTATACTTCACGGTGAGCTTCTCTTCCTGGCGACTTCCTGGCAGCACCCTGGAGTTTCATTTGTCATATTCTCTGTCTATTTCATTCAGACTGAGGCTCTGTATATATTTTAGACATTGTATATTCAGTAGTTGCCCGTGACACTAGTTCCTGGCACACACGTAGTTTGTATTTTGGGGTTTGGGCTGTGTATCTATATATGTGCTTCGGTTTGGCCCCGTGCCTTTATATTTTCATGATTTTTAATGTCGTATCATGCTAGAATTATGTTAATATAGTGTCTTTTATATTGGGCTGCCTAACCCCGTTGTTGGGTGTCATCGCGACCTGAATTAGGATTTGGGTCGTGACAATTGCAAGGTGAGGTAGAACAGTTATTAAAACAGGGCTATCTAACAGAGTTGTTTAGTGAAAAAGGTAAATAGGCATATATGAAGAACAAGCAAGATCCCCTAAAGCCACCATCTCCAAAGAGAACAGTAAATGTGATACACGGAGGAGAAGAGGTGAACAAAGTAGTTTACAAAAGAACAACCAAGTTCACAATTACACACGGGAAGCGAATTCGTGAAGCCATGGAAGCAGACAACATATCATTCGATGATGCAGATGTCCACGGATTATTGCTTCCACATAACGACGCACTGGTAATATCCCTACTTATACATGACACTAACGTGAAAAGAGTGTGATTGATCCAGGTAGCTCAGTCAATATCATTTTGTTGAGAGTTGTGGAAGAGATGCTAATGGAGGATTGAGTAATTCCAAAAGCACGCGCCTTATCTAGGTTTGATAACTCTACAGTCATAAACAAAAGGAGAAATTGAGCTTAACACCTATGCAGAAGGAGTTATAAAAAATACGAAATTCCAAGTCATTGATACTGATATGGCTTACAACGTAATCATGGGGAGACCATGGATCCATGATATGGAAGCAATACCATCTACTTTACATTAGGTAATTAAATTCCCTTCCAAATGGGGAATTCAACAGATTCGAGGCGATCAACAGACCTCAAGGAACATAAATTCAGTAGTACACTCTAACAAAAAAGAGGTAGCGGAAGAATCAAAAGACGAGGAAATCACCCAAACAACTACAGAAGAGAATAGTAACAAGAAGGTGAACCAAATAACCACAGAGGCAACATCAAAACATAAGGACATGGATTCCAGACCCGATGCCATTCAGGAGCCAAAAGAGGACGAGCATATCAAAACAACTACTGAGGAGCTTGAAGTTATTCCACTGTTCGAGCAGGCGCCTGAGCAAAAAGTTCATATAGGCACGAGGCTAAGTCCCATGAGAAGAGGTAAGTTAATTGAATATTTAAAAGCTAACGCAGATTGTTTCGCTTGGTCCCATTCAGATATGACAGGTATACCTCCAGAAGTGATGACTCATAAACTAAATCAAGATCCATCCTTCGTGCCTATCAAGTAAAAGAAAAGAAAGCAAGGACCATTCAAGAACCAAGTGATCGATGAAGAAGTACAGAAACTCTTGAAAATTGGTTCAATACATGAGGTAAAATATCATAATTGGTTAGCTAATACCGTAGTGGTACCCAAAAAGAATAGTAAATGGAAAATATGCGTAGATTACACATATTTGAATAAAGCATTCCCTAAAGACTCATTTCCATTACCGCACATATATCAAATGATTGATGCCACTGCAGGTCATGAATTGTTAGGCTTTCTAGATGCGTACTCTGGTTATAATCAGATAAAAATGGATCCCTCAGATGAGGAAAAACCCTCCTTTATAACAAACAGGGGGACTTATTGTTACAAAGTCATGCCTTTTGGCCTGAAAAATGTTGGAGCCACGTATCGAAGGCTAGTTATCAAGATGTTCCAGGAACATCTGGGGAAAACAATGGAAGTATACATTGATGACATGCTAGTGAAATCAACACGAGCAGAAGATCATTTCCTGCATCTTTCAATTACCTTCGAAATCCTACGCAGGTATAACATGAAATTAAATCCAGAAAAATGCGCCTTTGGCGTTGAATCAGGTAAGTTTTTGGGTTTCCTTATATCAAATAGAGGTATTGAAGTAAATCCTGCTCAAATTAAAGCTATTGATGAAATACCTGATATACTTACGAGCAAAAAAGAAGTTCAAAGACTAACAGGAAGAATTGCAGCCTTAGGAAGATTCATCTCCAAGTCATCGGAGAACAGTTTTAAATTATTTTCAGTTCTAAAAATGCAAAATTAGTTCGAATGGTTTGAAGAATGACAACAGGCTCTCAAAGATCTGAAGGCATGTCTATCAAATCCCCCGCTACTGTCTAAACCAAAGGAGGGGGAACAGCTATACGTCTATCTTGCCGTTGTAGAAATTGTTGTAAGTGCAGTATTGGTTAGAGAAGACAGAGGTAAACAATCTCCAATTTATTATGTAAGCAAATATTTATTAGATGCTGAAACTAGATATCCTCATATAGAAAAATTAGCTTTAGCTCTAATCATGGCAGCTAGAAAGTTAAGACCATACTTTCAATGTCACCCAATTACTGTTGTAACCTCATATCCACTTAGAAATATTTTGCATAAACAAGAGTTATCAGGGAGATTAGCTAAGTGGGCAATAGAATTAAGCGAACATGACATAATATATCAGCTTAGGATTGCAATAAAGTCTCAAATTTTAGTTGATTTCGTCGCTGATATTAATACTAGCATAATCCCTGAAGTGGAAGAAGAGTTACAAATCTTCAACGGGGATAATCCAGGAATATGGACCCTATTTACTGACGGCTTTTCTAATGAAAAAGGAGCCGGTTTGGGAATTCTTTTAATATCACCTACGGGTGAAAAGATAAGACAGGCTATTAAATGTTATCCCATAACTAACAATGAAGCAGAGTACGAAGTTGTCATTGCAGGGCTTGAACTAGCACGAGAACTCTCAATCGAGCAGATCGTGATCAAAAGTGACTCTCAACTAGTGGTAAACCATATGCAGGGGACTTTAGAGAGGCTCGGATGCAGCAATATCTGGAAAAGGCACGAGACCTAGTAAGACAATTCCAGTCATGGAAGGTTATGCAAATACCTAGGGAGGAAAATGCAGAAGTAGATGTATTGGCTAACCTCGCAGTAGTTATCGACGTAACAAATAAAGACAATGCAATTGTGATACACTTATTTCATTCAGCAATCGACCAGGACAAAAATGAGATAACATTTAACAATTTAACCTGGGATTGGAGAAATGAAATTGTAAACTTTTTGCAGATTGGTACCGTGCCTGAAGATAAAAAAAAGAAGCTCAAGCACTTCAGCAGAAAGTTGCACGGCACTGCCTAGTTCGTGATACTTTATACTGCAAAATGATTGGAGGTCCCCTAGCAAAGTGCCTTGGACCCAATCAAACGGAGTACGTGATAAAGGAAGTGCACGAAAGACGCTGCGAAAACCATGCAGAAGCGAGATCCTTAGTCAAAACCCTAATCAAACCAGGGTACTATTGGCCTAAAATGGAAGAAGACGCTGAGAAATTTGTAGCTAAATGCGACAAATGTCAAAGATATGCTAACGATATGCATCGACCAGAAAAATTACTCCACCCAGTGGTGTCACCATGACCATTCATGAAATGAGGCATGGATATAGTGGGACATCTTCCCCCAGCTAAAGGAAAGGTACGACTCTTACTCGTATTAACAGATTATTTCACAAAATGGGTGAAGGCTGACACTTTTAAACAGGTGCGAGAAAAAGAAGTGAAAAGCTTCATATGGAGACACATAATATGCCGCTTTGGAATACCAAAGGAGATCGTACGTACAATGGCCCACAATTCATAGGCTCACAAATCACAAAATTCTTCAAAAGCTGAAAATCAAACGAATCACTTCATCACCATATCACCCCATGGCTAATGGGCAAGCCGAGTCAACGAACAAAGTCATTGTCAACAATTTAAAGAAACGGTTGGAAAAAGCCAAGGGAAACTGGCATGCCGAGCTACCAGCACTATTATGGGCTTACAGAACTACTGCAAAAACAGCCATGGAAGAAACTCCATTCGCGCTTATTTATGGTTCAGAAGATTTAATACCAGTGGAAATCGGCAAACCAAGTACGAGATTCACAACAACAACGGAAGAAACAAACAACGACGATATGAAAACAAATATGGATTTGCTCAAGCAAAGGAGAGAAGATGCATTAATACGTATGGCAGGCCAAAAACAAATTATAGAGCGATATTACAACAGAAAAGCTCAGCTCAGATATTTCAAAATTGGGGACTTCGTTCTTAAAAAACTCTTGCAATCGACAAAGGAAGCCGGTGCAGGAAAGCTAAATCCAAATTGGGAAGGACCTTACAAAGTCCGTGGCATTGCTGGAAAATGCGCTTATGAGCTGGAGACTATGGACACGAGAAAGCTAACCCATCACCAGATGATGATATTAGACCTACATAGACACGAGAAAGTAACTGCATTCCCAGTCTAGGGTTACAACTTTCTGATGGACGTTTTTAAGGGTTAAGCAGCCATCATCTAAACTATATACCTTCGAGTCTTGTATGTTTTCCTTTTCAGGAAAAGGACCACAAGGAAGGAATAGTCAAGTGCTCTAGATTTCATTCTTGAAAGCTAAAACACTTGGGGGACTATACAGTATAGAAGGAAAGGAAGAAGCAAAGAAGACTGTCAAAAAAGTCAAAGCTCAAGCTTGAAGATTCATCTTTCCAACAAGCCAAGCATTATGAGCAAAATCAAAGAGCCAAAGACAAAAACACAAAGCCTGATTCAGAAACCTTCAAAACATATATTCGTAAATGTAAACGAATGTTTAGGTTAAAGAAAGAATGTTAGTTACGGGTAAAAATGCATACCCTTGTACTTATTCAAAAACTATTGTAAATAAAAACATTTACGGATAAAAAAAGAAAAAAGGCATTACCATTGTACTTATTCAAAAACTGTTGTAAATGAAAAAAGTTATGGGTAAAAATTCATACCCTTGTATTTATTCAAAAATTGTTGTAAATGAACACAATTATAGGGTAAAAATTCATACCCTTGTATTTATTCAAAAATTGTTGTAAATGAAAATAGTTATGGGTAAAAATTCATACCCTTTTATTTATTTAAAACTGTTGCAAAGGAAAACAGTTACAGGTAAAAATTCATACCCTCGTGTTTATACCAAATATGTTATAAGAAAAACAGTTACAAAAGAGCTATAGACGATACTCAAACACATGTAAAATATTACGAAAGTTCAAAATAATACAAAGACTTTCTTCAAAACATTGTTAAGAAAAACATGTGAAATTCCTATCTATCTTTTGTACATTTACACCATTATGAAGTTAAGACGTCTTCTTCATTCAGTGTTGATAAAAAAAGGGCCCTCTTTTGTAAATCGTGCATGTTACGAAAAGGTACGATAAATTTAAGCAATTTTCAATGCAAACTCAAAAACTAAGGGGTAAAACAAAAACCTCAAAAAAGAAGCATGCAAAGACTTAAGAGTAAAACAAAAACTCAAAGAAATTGAAAGTCATGTTGATACTAATATTAATATATTACGGCAAAAAAATAAGTATTAACTTAGTCTAAGCCGGATTTGTTTGTACAAAAGTTGCCCCTAAGTTGTCAATTGGGGACTTACAAAGGACAAACTTTACCCCCAATGGGACCGGGGGTAACCACCAATTTTTGCAAATAGAAAAAAATAAAAGACCAAGTTCCATAAAATCTTTCACTAGATGGGAGGGTTATCTTCGTTGGTAGGAGGAGCGGCTTGAGATTGTGATGCTTGTGCAGCAGCTTCATTAGGGACCTCAACTTCAGGTGATGAGAAGTTTTGACTCTGCCGAGACTTTTCAATCGTCTCTTTGGTCTTGGAAATTTCAGCTTCCGCGTCAAAATTCTCTTGGCCCATTTTCGTCAATGTGTCAAGCTGGGCATTCAAGTAAGCCCAACTAACATCGACAACTGATTTGTCCTCAAGAGCCTCGTAGTCCTTCACCCATTGTTCAGCTTCGGCTCTTAGCTCATCTCTCTCAGCCACAGCAGCATCATGGGAAGCCTGCAAAGGAGCAAGGGATCTTTCCAAAACTGAACCTTATCTGAAGATTTACGGAGGTCTTCTTGGGTCTGGGTGAGCAATTGTACGAGTTCACCAGAGTATGCCTCCTTATGATCCAACAAAGCCTTCAGGCTCCTAATCTCTTCGGTGGCATGGGAAAGCTGCTCCGCAAAAGAAGACTCCAAGATGCTGTTGTCCTTACCTGCCTGGTTCGAATACGCCTTTTCTATGGCCAGTTCCGCTGCAATAACTCTGACCTGCTTTTCCAGGGTACACTTTTCCTCCTCCATTGCCTCCATATCAAGCTGTAAACTCTCGTACAGCTCCTTCCAATTGTCAGCCTCAATATGGAAGTCATTCGTTGATTGCTCCATTTGAACGATTCTCTTCATTAACTCTGTGCCTATAAGGTTGATCTACATAAAAGGATAAGTTAGATACGGTAAAAATAAATGAATACATATGAAGAAGGAGCAAGTTTTACCTTTAAGGACGAGTGCACAATCTCGTTCATCCAAGTTAAGGAGTTGTGACTTTCCAGCTTAGACTTCTCAACCGACCTATCAAGGGCTTTAACCATACATCAGCCTGGCCCGTCTTTTTCAAGAGGCTGCCTCCCGCAGGAACCTCTATCGTTACTTGCTTAATCACCCCCCCTCCCCTGCTGGAAGACCCTACTTCAACAACAGAAGGCAAGGAAGTAGGGGCGGGTGAAGGAGTCGCGGGCGGAGTAGGCTTAGGAGCAGAAACAACAATGGGAGCAGAAATAGCAACGAGAGTAGAAACAACAACGAGATCAAAAGAAAGTTCCATAGGAGCAGGCGGAGGGAAAATAGCTAGAGGAGCTTCATCAGAAATTGTGCCAAAACCTTGCTGGAACAGGTGATCAATGGACTCACGGACAGGAGAGGGAGTTGCATCTTCAGGAGCGAAAAGTTATGATTTAGGTACAGAAGGATCAACAACAAGCGCAGATTCATCGTTAGAGACGACCCTCCTCCTATGTGACCTATGAACCAGCGAACCCTCCTTTTGTTCCTCTTCATCCTCCAAAGTTCGGGACCCACTTGCCTTCTTTTTCGACGACGAGGAGCCAACAATGATTTCTCGAGCCTTAGCCAGGGACAACTTTGAAGCGGACACAGCTGCAACAGAAATTCCATGAGCAAGAAACCCTACCAAATGAAAGGGATCAAATAAATCTCAAAAAGGGAAGAAGTAAAAAAAAACTCACTTACCATGGGTCTTCACCTTCCAACCAAACCTCAAAGAAAGGTACTTCCAAGAACGTTCTTCTAAAGGAGCGATTAACAAAAGTTTTTCTACCCAATCACGGAAACCGGAGACATTCTTGACGATTCCCATGGTTACTGCAAAAGAAAAAAACAAACAGTCACGGTACTTATAGTTTTTCGAAGACAAAAAGGGAAGGTGAGCAAAATTGTACTCACGTGCAAAGTTCCAATTCTCAGGGAAGGGGAGATTTTCTTCACCTACTAAACCTGCAGTAGGGACAGCAACATACCGGGAATACCACCATCTATCATTGTCATCATCTGGAATAACTAACACTCTTTTACTCCTAGCTGTGAGAGTAAAAAATCCTTGGCGAAATAGCATCAGAGAATAAAGGTGAATAAGATGATTAAAAGTAAAGGGTACAGAAGCTAAATCGGCCAAATACCTAAGGCACGCAACTACTCTCCAAACAAGAGGACCGACTTATCCCGAGCAAACTTTGAAGAATCGACAAAATTCAATGATAACAGGGTCGATGGGAGGCTTGAATCCTAATGTGAAAGGATAAGTATAAACATAAGAATACCCAGTTCTATGAGAGGTTATTCTTTGGTTATCGTTAGGAACTACAACTGGAAAATCAGACTTCCAACAACAATCCCTGCGTACGAGTGACACCAAACCCTCTAATATTTGGGTAGGATAAAGGTGAGCACTATCATGTGATGACATGGAAGAAAGCTGCTCACTCATGGCCTCACTATCCTTGGCAAAAGAATACTCGGCAAGAACAATATCATCGACTCTCGGCTCTCGAAGTAGTTCATTGTGTTCTCTACTCTTTGATGAAGATCTAGAAGCCCTAGCCCTCGAAGAAGACGAAGAAATATTAGACCTAGAAGATGGCGGAGGAGTAGTATGGGAAGAAGAAGAACCCCTGGAAGGTGTAGAACTTAAGCTCCTAAGTCTACCGCCCCTCCTGCGTGTTGGAGCAGAAGAAGGAGTCAACTCATCTACAATAATGACCTTTTTGGATTGGTGGTTTGAAGAAGACATGTTTACAAGAAGGAAGAATTTAAAAATAAAGAAAGAAGGTTAGAACTTTTTCGTGAAAGAAAAGAAAGGAAAAGGGGTATTTATACTCGGAGGCGACCGTCAAAAAATGAAAAAACAGTGATGTGAAAGTCATAATTGAAACTGTCACTTCGTGACTGATGCAGCCGCAAAACGCCCTAAAAGGTGCTGAATAATTGCAGAACGAATTCGAGAATGCCACATGGTACGAGCGACGTATACATTCAGAGACGGATGTAATGGTACGAGTGAAGCGGCGACAAAATATTCCTTCCATAAATGAGTATCCACTTACCAAATATTTAATTGATAAATAAATTGTAAGTGGGGGGACTATCTGTATTGGTAAAAATAGGCTTCACACGTGTATTAATTCATATGACAAAGCAATACATGTGTGTATTGGTAAAAATGATCTTCACACGTGTAATAATTATGATGACTCAAAAATCTATGTGGAGCAATGAAAACATGACAACTAGACAAGACTTTATGAAGAGGTACAAGATAAAGAGGAACAGAACAGCATACCCACGGGGTAATAAGATACGGGAATCTCAACCTAATTGAGAAGATGAAGAGACACGGTCAGAATGAATCAAGGCAGAATAAAGGGCAGATTCGGGGATCTTCAATTAATGAGCCAAACGTTACATAATCTTCACGCAACAGTTATGATTAACAGGGTCGATGGGAGGCTTGAATCCTAATGTGAAGGGATAAGTATAGACATAAGAATACTAGTCTTGTAAGAGGTTATTCTTTGGTTATCGTTAGGAACAATAACAGGAAAATTAGGCTTCCAATAACAATCCCTGCGTACGAGAGACACCAAACCCTTTGTTATTTGGGTTGGATAAAGGTCAGCACTTTCATGCGAAGACATTGAAGAAAGCTGCTCACTCATGGCTTGACTATCCTTGGCGAAAGAAAAATCCGCAGGACAATTTCATCGACCCTCGGCTCACGAAGTGGTTCATTATGTTCTCTACTCTTTGATGAAGATCTTGAAGCCCTAGCCCTTGAAGAAGACGAAGGAATACTAGACCTAGAAGATGGCGGGGAGAAGAATAAGAAGAAGAACCCCTGGAAGGAGTAGAACCTAAGCTCCTAAGCTAACCTCCCTTCCTACTCCGTGTTAGAGCAGAAGAAGGAGTCAATTCATCTAGAATGATGACCCTTTTAGATTGCTGGTTTGAAGAAGATATATTTACGAAGAAGAAGAATTTACAAATAAAGAAAGAAGGTTAGAAGTTTTTCGTGAAAGTAAAGAAAGGAAAAGGGGTATTTATACTCGAAGGCGACCGTCAAGAAATGGAAAAAAACAGTGATGTGAAAGTCATAATTGAAGTTGTCACTTCGTGACTGATGCAGCCGCAAAAAGCCCCAAAAGGTGCTGAATAGTTGCAGAACCAATCCGGAAATGCCACATAGCACGTGCATTAAATGGAAGTGACAAACGACGCATACATTCAGAGTCGGATTCAATGGTATGAGTGAAGCGGCAACAAAGTATTCCCACCATAAATGAGTATCCACTTACCAAATATTTATCGATAAATAAATGGTAAGTGGGGGGACTATCTATATTGGTAAAAATGAGCTTCACACGTGTTATAATTATGATGACTCAACAATCTATGTGGAGCAATGAAAACATGACAACTAGATAAGACTTTATGAAGAGGTACGAGATAAAGAGGAACAGAACAGCATACCCACGGGGTAATAAGATACGAGAATCTCAACCTAATTGAGAAGCTGAAGAGACACAGTCAGAATGAATCAAGGCAGAATAAAGGGCAGATTCGGGGATCTTCACTTAATGAGCCAAACGGTACATAATCTTTACGCAACAGTTATGATTAATCATTTTAACGTTACATTAATTCCATTATTAGTCATTAATGCTTAATCACTTAAAAGAGTAGACGTTATATTAAGAAATTCCCTATAAAAGGGAGTAAATATAACTTGTAAAGACATGTTCGAACCACTATTGAAATACACTTACTTTTTACGCGTCTTTATTGCTTTCTATTTACGAATTTACTTACAATTATTTCCATATTCTTTTTGTTATTAGAAACCCGCGTTATTCTTAAAATAGCTTTGGTAGAGAATATAATTCTTTGGTTAAACAAATTGATTCCGTTACCGGGGAACTGATAATCTCCATTTTTTTAAACAACATTCTTTGAATTATGTCGAACGCCAATGACAACAACCAACAGAGGATTGGAACTCTCGTTCCATAACCTTCTGGATCCCCACGAGGCTCAAGGGAACATTCCCCAGAGAGATCTACGACTCAAAACAATAATCACAATGGGAATGAACAAACAGGAGAACAAGATCAGGTGAAACAAATGGTTGGTGAATATGTGACTCAAGCCTTACAAGCTTTCATGAGGGGACTACCAGCTGCATCACCTACAACTCCTTCTAAAAACACCGTAACCGTGGAAAATCTACAATCCGTATTAGCAAATTCAGGGAGTGGAGGCACTCCAAATGAGTCCCTCAAAGCAAGACCAGGTATGTCTAATAATCCAGAATTACAATCTTTATTACTAACTTTGCAGAAACAGGTGAAGGAACAAAACGATCAAATCGAGCAAATTCCTGGAGTACCACTTGTCATTAAAGGTATTGACGTTGATAGATATTCTCAACAACCATGGAATCCAACTGCAGCACTCTTGCATATTCCCAAGAAATCAAAATGCCTGATATTCCCAAGTACGATGGGACAACCGATCCATGTGATCATGAAACTGCTTTTACTACAGGAGTAAAAGGCAACGATCTGACTAAACAAGAAATTGAGTCAGTATTGGTCAAGAAGTTAGGAGAGACACTCACTAAAGGATCACTAACATGGTATTCTCTTCTACCCGGAAATTCTATTGACTCTTTTGTTGAACTTGCAAATTCTTTTATAAAAGCACATTCCGGTGCACAAAAAGTCAAAAAGAGAATGGAAGACATATTCAAAATAAAACAAGGAGACGCGGAGTTGCTTCGTGAATTTGTAGACATGTTTCAACGAGAAAGAATGTTGATGCCAAGGGTATCTGACAATTGGGCAGCCATGGCATTTGCAAGCAATTTAAATGACAAAAGCTCAGAAGCCACGATAAGACTCAAGGAAAGCTTGAGAGAATTACCAGCCACGACATGGAACGATGTCTATAACAGGTATAGCACCAAGCTACGAATAGAAGAAGACACCATTGCTCAATCAAAAGCTGAAGATCGAACCAGTTTTAGACGCTCCGAACCAGAAAGGAGAACAGGTACGACCCTTATATGGGACCTTCGGGATGAGAAACTCATCTCATGTTTGAAAACACACGGTCGGAATATAGACCGTCAAATAGAGATATGAGCTCATCATCCTCAAGATCCAGAAAGGATCAGGATGAACAGAATAGAGGTAATGGAAGAGTTGGAGACTACAACTTCAATGTAAGTACTTCTGAATTAATTACAGTACTGAGAAACATGGGCGATAAAGTTCGGTGGCCCAAAGAAATGAGATCGAATCCAAACAGAAGGAATCCATACTTTTGGTGCGGATTCCATAACGATCATGGACACAGAACATCAAATTGCAGATTGTTGAAAGGCGAGGTAGAACAACTGTTAAAATAGGGCTATCTAATAGAATTGTTTAGTGAAAAAGGTAAACAAGCATATATGAAGAACAAGAAAGAGCCTCCAAAACCACTGTCTCCAAAGAGAACAGTGAATGTGATACACAGAGGAGAGGAGGTGAACCAAGTAGTCTGCAAAAAGAACAAAAAAAATCACAATTACACATGGGAAGCGGATTCGTGAAGACATGGAAGCAGACAATATATCATTCGACAATGCAGATATCAACGGATTAATGCTTCCACACAACGATGCACTGGTAATATCCCTACTTATACATGACACTAATGTAAAAGATTGTTGATTGATCCAGGTAGCTCAGTCAACATCATTTTGTCGAGAGTTGTGGAAGAAATGCTAATGGAGGATCGAGTATTCCCAAAAGCATGAGCCTTATCTGGGTTTGAAAACTCTACGGTCATAACAAAAAGAGAAGTTGAGCTTAGCACCTATGCAGAAGGAGTAATCAAAAATGCTAGATTCTAAGTCATTGATACCGATATGGCCTACAACGTAACCATGGGGAGACCATGGATCCATGACATGAAAGCAATACCATCTACCTTACATCAGGTAATTAAATTTCCTTCCAAATGGGGAATTCAACAGATTCGAGGCGATCATCAAACCTCAAGGAATATAAATTCCGTAGTACACTCTAACAAAAAAGAAGAAGCGGAAGGATCAAAAGACGAGGAAATCCCCCAAGCAGGTAGGGAAGAGACATGTACTCAAACAGGTACGGAAGAAGGTAGCCATGAGAAGTGAACCAAATCACCACAGAGGAAAAATCAAAATATATGGACATGGGTTCCAGACCCGATGTCATTCAAGAGCCAGTGACGAGCATATTAAAACAACTACTGAGGAGATCGAAGTTATCCCACTGTTCGAGCAGGAGCCTGAGCAAAAAGTTCATATAGGCACGAGGCTAAGCTCCGCGAGGAGAGGTAAGTTAATTGAATATTTAAAAGCTAACTCAGATTGTTTCGCTTAGTCCCATTCAGATATGACAGATATACCTCCAGGAGTGATGACTCATAAACTAAATGAAGATCCATCATTCGTGCTTGTCAAGCAAAATAAAAGAAAGTAAGGACCATTCAAGAACCAAGTGATCGATGAAGAGGTACAAAAACTCTTGAAAATCGGTTCAATACGTGAGGTAAAATATCTTAATTGGTTAGCTAATACCGTAGTGGTACCCCAAAAAGAATGGTAAATGGAGAGTATGCGTAGATTACACAGATTTGAATAAAGCGTGTCCTAAAGACTCATTTCCATTACCACACATAGATCAAATGATTAATGCCACTGAAGGTCATGAATTGTTAAGCTTTCTAGATGCGTATTCTGATTATAATTAGATAAAAATGGATCCCTCAAACGAGGGAAAAACTTCTTTTATTACAAACATGGGGACTTAATTTTACAAAGTCATGCCTTTTGGCCTGAAAAATGCTAGAGCCACGTATCAAAGGCTAGTGACCAAGATGTTCCAGGAACATCTGGGGAAAACAATGGAAGTATACATTGATGACATGCTGGTGATATCAGCACAAACGGAATATCATTTCCAGCATCTTTCAACCACCTTCGAAATCCTGCGCAGGTATAACATGAAACTAAATCCAGAAAATGCGCCTTTGGCATTGAATCAGGTAAGTTTTTGGGTTTCCTAGTATCAAATAGGGGTATAGAAGTAAACCCTGCTCAGATTAAAGCATTTATGAAATACCTGATATACTGACGAGCAAAAAAGAAGTTTAAAGACTAACAGGAAGAATTGCAGCTTTAGGAAGATTTATCTCCAGGTCTTTGGAGAAGCGTTTTAAATTCTTTTCAGTTCTAAAAAAGCAGAACCAGTTTGAATGGGCTGAAGATTGCCAACAGGCTCTCAAAGATATGAAGGCCTATCTATCAAAACCCTCGCTACTATCTAAACCAAAAGAGGGGGAAAGGTTGTATGTCTACCCTGTCGTAGCAGAAATTGTCGTAAGTGCAGTACTGGTAAGAGAAGACAAAGGTAAACAATCTCCAATTTATTATGTAAGCAAGTCTTTATTAGATGCTGAAACTAGATATCCTCATCAAGAAAAATTGGCCTTAGCTATAATCATGGCAGCTAGAAAGTTAAGACCATATTTTCAATGCCATCCAATCACTATTGTGACCTCGTATCCATTGAGAAATATTTTGCACAAACAAGAGTTATCGGGGAGATTAGATAAGTGGGCAATAGAATTGAGCGAACATGACATAACATATCAGCCTAGGACTGCAATAAAATCTCAAATTTTAGCTGATTTTGTTCCTGATTTTAATACTAGCATAATCCCTGAAGTGGAAAAAGAGTTATAACTCTTTAACGGGGCTAATCCAGGAATATGGACCCTATTTACTGAAGGCTCTTCTAACGTAAAAGGAGTCGGTTTGGGAATTGTTTTAATATCACCTACGGGTGAGAAGATACGACAAGTCATTAAATGTTATCTCATAACTAACAATGAAGCAGAGTATGAAGCTGTCATTGCAGGGCTTGAACTGGCATGAGAACTCTCAATTGAGCAGATCGTGATCAAAAGTGACTCTTAACTAGTGGTAAACCAGATGCAGGGAACTTATACTGCTAGAGAGGCTCGGATGCAACATTATTTGGAAAAGGCACGAGACCTAGCAAGGCAATTCCAGACGTGCAAAGTTATGCAAATATCCAGGGAGGAAAATGGAGAAGCGGATGCATTGTCTAACCTCGCAGCAGTTACCGACGTAACCAATAAAGATAATGCAATTGTGTTACACTTATTCCATTCAACAATCGACCAGGATAAAAATGAGGTAACATTTAACAATTTAACCTGGGATTAGAGAAATGAAATTTTAAACTTTTTGTAGAATGGTACTGTACCAGAAGATAAAAAAGCAACTCAAGCACTTCGCCGGAAAGCTGCACGGTACTGCCTAGTTTGTGATGTCTTATACCGCAAAATGTTTGGAGGTCCCCTAGCAAAGTGCCTTGGACCTAATCAACGGAATACGTGATGAAGGAAGTACACGAGGGACATTGAGGAAATCACGCAGGAGCGAGATCCTTAGTCAAAACCCTAATTAGAGCAGGGTACTATTGATTTAAAATGGAATAAGAGGCGGAGAACTTTGTAGCCAAATGTGACAAATGTCAGCGATATGCTAACAATATGCACCGGCCAACAGAATTACTCCACCCAGAGGTGTCACCATGGCCATTCATGAAATAGGGAATGGATATAGTGGGACCCCTTCCCCCAGCTGAAAGAAAGGTACGGTTCTTACTCGTATTAACAGATTATTTCACAAAATGGGTAGAGGCAGACGCTTTTAAACACGTGCGAGAAAAAGAAGTGAAGAGCTTCATATGTCGACACATAATATGCACGCTTTGGAATACCAAAGGAGATCGTATGTGATAATGGCCCGCAATTCATAGGCTCACAAATCACAGAATTCTTTGAAAGTTGGCAAATCAAGCAAATCACTTCGTCACCGTATCACCCCGTGGCTAATAGGCAAGCCGAGTCAACAAACAAAGTCATTGTTAAAAACTTAAAGAAACGGTTGGAAAAAGCCAAGGGAAACTTTCCTGACGAGCTACCGGCAGTATTATGGGCTTACAGAACTACTGCAAAAATAGCCACGGGAGAAACTCCATTCGCACTTGTCTACGGTTCAGAAGCTTTGATACCGGTGCAAATCGGCGAACCAAGCACGAGGTTCACAACATCAACAGAAGAAACAAACAACGGCGAGTTAAGGACAAATCTGGATTTGCTCGAGCAAAAGAGAGAAGTTGCACTAATACGTATGGCATCCCAAAAACAAATTATAGAGCGATATTACAACAGAAAAGCTCACCTCATATATTTCAAAATTAGGGACTTCGTTCTTAAAAAAGTCTTCCAATCGACGAAGGAATAGGGTGCAGGAAAGCTAAATCCAAATTGGGAAGGACCTTACAAAGTCCGTGGCATTGCCGGAAAAGGCACTTATGAGCTAGAGACTATGGACGGCAGAATCGTACTAACCAGTTGGAATGTTGTTCATTTGAAGAAGTACTACTTATGAGTAAAAGGAATACCCCCGGTCAGGTATCATTACGTTCGATTTTACTTTTGTACAGTTAAAATTATACTAACCTTTTTAGATGATAGGAAAAAAGCTAACCCATCACTAGATAATGATATTAGACCTGCATAGACATGAGGAAGTAACTGAATTCCCGGTCTAGGGTTACAACTTTCTGATGGACGTTTTTAAGGGTTAAGCAGTCATCGTCTAAAACTATATACCTTCAAGTCCCGTATGTTTTTCTTTTTCAAGGAAAGGACCACAAGGAAGGAATAATCAAGTGCTCGAGATTTCATTCTTCAAAGCTCAAACACTTGAGGGGCTATACGGTATGGAAGGAAAAGAAGAAGCAAAGAAGACTATCAAAAAGTCAAAGCTCAAGCCTGAAGATCCATCTTCCCAACAAGTCAAGTACTATGAGAAAAATCAAAGAGCCAAAGAAAAAAACACAAAGCCTGATTCAGAAACCTTCGAAAAACACATTCGTAAATGTAAACGAATATTTCAAAAAACATATTCGTAAATGTAAACGAATGTTCAGGTTAAAGGCAGAATATTAGTTACGGGTAAAAATGCACATCTTTGTACTTATTCAAAAATTGTTGTAAATAAAAATAGTTACAGATGAATGATCATTATCCGTGTACTTATTCAGAAAACTGTTGTAAATGAAAACAGTTACGGAAGAAAGATCATTATCCTTGTACTTATTCAAAAAACTGGTTTAAATGAAAATAGTTACGGATGAAAAAGCATTACCCTTGTATTTATTTAAAAATAGTTATGGGTAAAAATTCATACCCTTATATTTAAAAACTGTTATAAACGAAAAAAGTTATTCCCTTGTACTAATTCAAAAAAATTGTTGCAAAAGAAAAACAATTACGAGTACAAGTTCATATCAAATCTGTTGAAAGAAAAAACAGTTACAAAATGAGTTATGAACGATACACAAACACATGTGAAATGTTATGAATGTTCGAAATAATACAAAAACTTTCTTCAAAACATTGTTAAAGAAAAACATGTGAAATTCCTATCTCTCTTTTGTATATTTACACTATTATGAAGTTGAGACGTCTTCTTCATTAAGTATCGTTAAAAAAAGGGTCCTCTTCTATAAATCGTGCCTATTACGAAAAGGTACGAAAAATCTAAGCATTTCTTAATGAAAAGTCAGAAACTCATAGGTAAACCTCAAAAAGAAAGCATGCAAAGACTTAAGAGTGAAACAAAAACTCAAAGAAAATTAAAGTCATGCTAATATTGATATTAGTATATTACGGCAAAATAAACTAAGTATTAACTTAGTCTAGGCCAGATTTGTTTATACATTGGTTGCCCCTAAGTTGTCAGTTGGGGACTTACAAAGGATCCAGCTTTACCCCCAATGGGACTAGGGGTATCCACCAATTGTTGCAAATAAAAAAAAACAAGTTCCTTAATCTTTTCCAGATGGGGGGTTGTCTTCACTAGCAGGAGGTTCGGCTTGAGATGAAGAGACATGAGCAGCAGGGACCTCAACTTCAGGAGAAGAGAAATTTTGACTTTACTGAGACTTCTCAATCGTCTCTCTGGTTTTAGCAATTTCGACTTCCAAGTCAAAACCCTATTGTCCCATTTCCGTCAATGTGTCAAGACGGGCACTCAGGTAAGCCCAACTAACATCAACGACTGCTTTGTCTTCAAGAGCCTTGTAATCCTTCTCCCACTGTACAACTTCATCTCTTAACTCATCTCTTTCAGCCACAGCAACATCGTGAGAGGCCTGTAAAGGAGCGAGGGATCTTTCCAAAAACTGGACCTTTTCTAAAGAGTTACGAAGGTCTTCCCGGGTTTGGGTGAGAAATTGTACAAGTTCACCAGAGTACACCTCCTTCTGGTCCAACAAGGCCTTCAAGATCCTAATCCCATTTGTGGCATGGGAAAGCTGCTCTGCAAATAAAGACTCTAAGACACTTTTGTCCTTACCTGCCTGGTTCGAAGATGCCTTCTCAATGGCCAGTTCTGCTGCCATAACCCTAACTTGCTGCTCTAAGGTACACTTTTCCTCCTCAACTGCCTCCATGTCAAGTTGTAGACTCTCGTACTTCTCCTTCCAATTATCAGCCTCAATATGAAAGTCCTTTGTTGTTTGCTCCATTTGAACGACTCTCTTCATTAACTCTGTGCCTACAAGATTGATCTACATAAAAAGATAAATTAGATATGGTAAGAATATATATAAGTACATATGAAGGAAGAGAAAGTTTTACCTTTAAGGACGAGTGCACAATATCGTTCATCCAAGTCAGGGAGCTATGGCTTTCCAGCTTAGACTTCTCAGTCGGGCCTATCAATGTCTTTAACCATACATCAGCTTGGCCCGACTTTTTCAAGAGGCTGCGCGTCACTGGAACCTCTATTGTAACTTGCTTCATCACCCCCCTGCTGGAAGACCCTACTTCAACAGCAGAAGGCAAGAAAGTGGGGGCGGATGAAGGAGCCACGGGCAGAGTATGATGAGAAGCAGAAACAACCACGGGAGCAGAAACATAAATAGGAGCAGAAACGACAGTGGGAGCAGAAACAACAACAAGAGAAATTGAAGGAAGTTCCTTAGGAGCAGGAGGAGAGAAAACAGCAAGAGGGGCTTCATCAGAAATGGTACCAAAACCTTGACGGAACAGAAGATCAATGGATTCACGAATAGGAGAGGGAGTTGCATCCTCGGGGGCAGAAAGTTTGGATTCAGGCACGGGAGGATCAGCACCGGGTGCAGACTCGTCGTCAGAGACCACCCTTCGCCTACGTGACCTGTGAACCAGCGAACCCTCCTCTTCTTCTTCCTCCTCTAAGGTCCTGGAACCACTTGCTTTTCTTTTCGACAAGGAGGAACCAACAATGATCTCCTGGGCCTTTGCTAGGGACGACCTTGAAGCGGACACATCCGCAACAGAAATTCCACGAGCAGCAAACCCTACCAAATGAAAGGGATCAGATAAAGCTTAAAAGAAGAAAGAAGTAAAAATAAAAAATAAAACTTCGCTTACCGTGGGTCTTAACCTTCCAACCAAACCTCGCAGAGAGGCACTTCCACGAATGTTCTTCTAAAGGAGCAATAAATAAGAGTTTTTCTACCCAACCCCGAAAACCGGAGACATTCTCAACGGTTCCCATGGTTGCTGCAAAGGAAAAAGAAACAGTCACGATACTGATAATTTATCAAAAGCAAAGGAAAGGAAAGTGAGCAAAATTGTACTCACGTGCAAAGTTCCACTTCTCAGAGAAAGGGAGATTTCCTTCACGTACTAAACCTGTAGTAGGGACAGTAACATACCGGATATACCACCCTCGGTCTTTATCATCATCTGGAGTAACTAACACCCTTTTACTCCTGGCCGCAAGAGTAAACACTCCTTGGCGGAACAGCATTGGAGAATAGAGGTGGATAAGATGATGAAAAGTAAAGGGTACATAAGCTAAATTGGCCAAATGCCTAAGGCACGCGACTACTCGACAAACAAGAGGACGGACTTGTCCCATACAAACTTTGAAGAATCGACAAAACTCGATGATAACAGGGTCGATGGGAGGCTAGAATCCTAATGTGAGGGGATAAGTGTAGACATAAGAATACCCAGTCTTGTAAGAGGTTATTCTTTGGTTATCGTTAGGAACAATAACAGGAAAATCAGACTTCCAATAACAATCCCTGCGTACGAGAGACAACAAACCCTCTGTTATTTGGGTTGGATAAAGGTCAGCACTTTCATGCGAAGACATTGAAGAAAGTTGCTCACTCATGGCTTGATTATCCTTGGTGAAAGAAAACTCTGCAGGGACAATTTCATCGACCCTCGGCTCACAAAGTGGTTCATTATGTTCTCTACTCTTTGATGAAGATCTAGAAGCCCTAGCTCTTGAAGAAGACGAAGGAATACTAGACCTAGAAGATGGCGGGGGAGAAGAATAAAAATAAGAACCCCTGGAAGGAGTAGAACCTAAGCTCCTAATACTACCGCCCTTCCTACTCCGTGTTAGAGCAGAAGAAGGAGTCAGTTCATCTACAATGATGACCCTTTTAGATTGCTAGTTTGAAGAAGACATATTTACGAAGAAGAAGAATTTACAAATAAAGAAAGAAGGTTAAAGGTTTTTCGTGAAAGTAAAGAAAGGAAAAGGGGTATTTATACTCGAAGGCGACCGTAAAAAAAATGGAAAAAAACAGTGATGTGAAAGTCATAATTGAAGCTATCACTTCGTGACTGATGCAACCGCAAAAAGCCCTAAAAGGTGATGAATAGTTGCAGAACCAATTCGGAAATGCCACATGGCACGGGCATTAAATGGAAGTGACAAACGACGCATACATTCAGAGTCAGATGCAAAGGTACGAGTGAAGCGGCGGCAAAATATTCCCGCCATAAATGAGTATTCACTTACATAATATTAATCGATAAATAAATGGTAAGTGGGGGGCTATCTATATTGGTAAAAATGAGCTTCACACGTGTAATAACTATGATGACTCATCAATTTATGTGGAGCAATGAAAATATGACAACTGGACAAGACTTTATGAAGAGGTATGAGATAAAGAGGAACAAAACAACATACCCACGGGGTAATAAGATATGGGAATCTCAACCTAATTGAGAAGATGAAGAGACACAGCCAGAATGAATCAAGGCAGAATAAAGGGCAGATTCGGGGATCTTCAATTAATGAGTCAAACGTTACATAATCTTCACGCAACAGTTACGATTAATCATTGTAACGTTACATTAATGTCATTATTAGTCATTAATGCTCAATCACTGAAAAGAGTAGACATTATATTAAGAAATTTCCTATAAAAGAGAGTAAAATATAACTTGTAAACATATGTTCGAACCACTATTGAAATACACTTACTTTTTATGCATCTTTATTGCTTTCTATTTACGAATTTACTTACAATTATTTCCATATTCTTTTGGTTATCAGAAATACGTGTTCTTCTTAAAATAGTTTTGGCAGAGAATCTAATTCTTTGGTTAAACAATGTGGAGAAATGAAAACATGACAACTGGACGAGACTTTACGAAAGGGGTACGAGACAAAGAGGAACGGAACGACATACCCGCGAGGTAATCGGATATGGGAATCTTAATCTAATTGAGGAAATGAAGAGACACGGTCAGAATGTCAAGGCAGAATAAAGGGCAGATTCAAAGATCTTCAATCAATGGGTCAAACGTTACATAATCTTCACGCAACAGTTACGATTAATTATTGTAACGTTACATTAATGTCATTATTAGTCATTAATGCTCAATCACTGAAAAGAGTAGACGTTATATTAAGAAATTCTCTATAAAAGGGAGTAAAATATAACTTGTAAGGACACGTTCGAACCACTGTTGAAATATACTTATTTTTACGCATCTTTACTGCTTTCTATTTACGAGTCTAATTACAGTTATTAGCATATTCTCTTGGTTATCATAAGCTCGAGTTCTTCTTAAAATAGCTTTGAGAGAGAATCTAATTATTTAGTTAAATAGTGGTATTAGATAAGAAAGGTTGGAATCTTAATTTAAGGATGAAAGTAAAGAAACTAGCCCAAGAAGGTCAAATTCACATAAACGGTGGCAACTTAGACCATCGGCAGAGAAATTATTCAAATTAGCAGTACATCAGAGTTTATATTTTGTGTCAACAAGATACTGAGCGAATCAAGAAAAGGGCTAAGAGATTGATAATATAATTAATGATTTTGATATCATGGGATAAATAGATATAAGAATAAAGAGATATAATCATTTTAAACGAGGTCAATGGAATAAAAATGAAGACCTAACAAGAATTGGTGATAAGAATATTTTACTAAGGCTTCCTGAGAAAGAAGACAACCAATTTTATTAGCGTTTATGCTTCACAAATAGGATTACATAAGCAAATGACCTATAAATCTCTATTGATAGGAATTTTGTCAATGTATGCAAATTTGCTTGATTATTTTTGCAGTATTGAAATTTGTTCTTATACTTCTGATGTGCTGGCTGACATGAGATCCAACATCAGTTAAGGAATCATCAGTGAAACACATATATATGTAAATTGCGACTTGTTTCTCCATCTATTCGGTAGGTTCCTTTTCCTAGAGTAATTGAACAATAATGAATATTGCTACGCTTATGTTGTTCATCTCTCCAGCATGGTTGATGTGTCGTTCATCATTAACACTTGAGTGGCCACTTTAAAACATGGAGTGAATTTTGACTTTTAGTTGGCGGGATAATATCACGTAAGGTCACTCACTTATTTTACCAAAGTCTTTTTATAGTAATTTGTTTTGATACTTGTATACGGTCAAAATCTCACGCCCCGATTTCGTAGGCTTGAGAAGTTGGATCGAGGACTGGAGTGCGGTGGAGGTCGAGCTCGAAGACGGAACAAGAGGCTCGAGGGCTAGGTGCTCGATGAGTTTCTGGATATGATAGTTAAGACGGCCTGGGATTCCATGGGGAAAATGATAATGCAACGGCTTCACGGGACGGTGTACCGCCGCTTAATCCTGGGGTTGCACCAGTTCCTAATCCTGTCGATGTTGGTTCACATATTGCTCTAAACGTCGACTTGGGCACCGACATCGGAGGAAGCATAAGCGGAGAGGTCAAACCTTGTGACCAAAGAACACCGGGTCTAGGAGATGAGGAAGTGAGCCTCCGAGTAATTTTCGAAATGTTACAAGCGCAACAGATTGCCATCGCTCAGTTGCAAAGCCATCAAAAGACTCCAAGCATGGTAGGACTAGAAACCACCCATCGTGCTGAACCATTCCCGGAGAGATCGAGCAACAATGGATCAGGAGCAGACCCCACAATCATCAGAATGCTCGAAGAACTCATAAAGAGGATCGAGTCGGGAGAGAAAAAGATCGAGGACAATGATAAAAAGGTGGAAACGTACAACTTGAGGGTCGACCAAATACCGGGAGCACCTCCGATATTGAAAGGACTTAATTCTAAAAAGTTTGTGCAAAAACCTTTCCCCACGAGTGCGGCCCCGAAGCCTATTCCGAAGAGGTTTCGCATGCCGGAGATACCCAAATACAAAGGGACCACCGGTGCCAACGAGCACATCACTATCTTGTGGTATAAAGGGAAATAATTTGAAGGACGACGAGATCGAGTCTGTTCTACTGAATAAATTTTGGGAAACTTTGTCCAAAGAGGCCATGATTTGGTACCATAACCTGCCCCCGAATTCTATCGATTCGTTTGCCATGTTGGCAGATTCGTTTGTAAAGGCACATGCTAGTGCTACAAAGGTTGCAACAAGAAAGTTAGACATATTCAAAATCAAACCAAGGGACAACGAGATGTTAAGGGAGTTTGTATCCCGGTTCCAATTGGAATAAATGGAGTTACCAACAGTCTTTGATGGATGGGCTATTCCAGACTTCACTCAGGGGATAAATGAGCGGAGCTTGATAGCATCAAGGCAGTTGAAGCAGAACTTGATCGAGTATCTCGCCGTGACTTGGGCGGATGTGCATAATAGATATCAGTTGAAGATTAGGGTGGAAGATGATCAGTTGGGAGCCCCCTCGGGCTCGGTTTATCCAAACAGATTAGCATCAAAGGATTCGAGAGATGTAGACAGGGAACCAAGGCCAAACAAGGAGAGATATCAACGTAGGCCGAAGAGCGAAGGAACAGATTGAGGCGCAACATACCTCGGAATGATCGAAGAGCAGATCGAGGACAGAATTCCCGGGGTCTCATGAGCAAGACCGGGTTCGATAGGCACTCAGGACCAGCGGAGGCGCCTCAATTATTAGAATACAACTTTAGCATCGATGCCTCGGGTATCGTTTTAGCCATTGGAAAAATTAGAGATACCAGATGGCCTTAACCCATACAAACTGAACCTTCTAGGAGGAATCCCAACTTAATGTGCAAGTAACCTGGTACACATGGGCACAGGACCAAGGATTGCATGCAACTGAGAGAGGAGGTAGCCCGATTATTCAACGAAGGGCATCTTCGGGAATTTCTCAATGACAGAGCCAAGAACCACTTTAGAGAAGGAGACGACAACAGGAAGAACGAAGCAGAGAAGCCCCAACATGTCATTCATTTGATCATCGATGGAGTCGACATACAACAAGGACCCACATTCAAGTGCACCAAAGTATCAATCACAAAGGAGAAGCGGACCCGGGACTACATGCCTGAGGACACCCTCACATTCAGTGAGGAAGACACCGAGGTCTTATCTTAGCCGCACAATGATGCACTGGTAATTTCTATTCTTTTAAATAAAGTTCAAGTTAAACGTGTTCTTGCAGATCCAGGTAGCTCGACGAATATAATCATGTTGATGGTCGTGGAGCATCTCGGATTGCTCGACCAAATCATACCAGCATCTCGAATCTTGAATGGCTTCAACATGGCAAGTGAAACAACGAGGGAGGAAATTATCCTCCCAGTAAACGTGGCCAGAACCATACAAGACACAAAACCTCATGTCATCGAAGGTGACATGAGGTATAATGCTTTGCTTGGAAGGACATAGATCCACATCATGAGGGAAGTGCCATCAACCCTTCATAAAATGATGAAGTTCCCAACAAAAAGATAGCGTAAAAACAATATACGAAGAGCAACACGCAGCTAAGGAGATGTTCTCAGTCCATGAATTGGCACCAGTATCGATGCCTCTACATCAGAAAGGTTGAACGCCAAGGACAAACAGGTAGCCAAATAGCAATCACAATCTATATCCTCAGTCGAGCCTGAGGAACAGGTAGTCGAGGACGAGGACAAATATTTCCTTACCCCTCGAGATTTCATCACCCCCGAGGAGTCAAATGCGACGAAGTCCAAGGTACATAATTTCCTGTTTATTATGGAAGTCGGACCCTAGGAGATGCTGAAACCAGGTACCCGCATTTAGAAAAGCTGGCACTTGCACTAATAAGCGCATCTAGGAAATTAAAACCTTATTTTCAATGTCACCCTATATCTGTATTGAATACATACCCACTTCAAAATATCTTGCATAATCCCGAATTATCGGGTCGATTGGCCAAATGGGCTATCAAACTTGGAGGGTATGTTATAGAATATCAACCCCGAATGGCTAGTCTCAAATTTTGTGGCTGATTTCACGCCTGCCCTCATACACGAAGTAGAAAAGGAACTCTTGCTTAAAACGGGTACATCTTCGTGGGTATGGACCCTCTTCGCAAACGGTTCCTTGAATGTGAAAAGGTCCGGGTTCGGTATTGTTTTAAAGCCGCCTACGAGAAATATCATTAGACAATCTATCAAAACTTCTAAATTGACTACAAATGAGGTCGAGTATGAGGCCATGTATGCAGGTCTCGAACTGGCCAAGAGCCTGGGAGCAGAGGTCATTAAGGCCAAGTGTGTCTCTCTTTTGGTAGTAAACCAAGTAAACGGAAGCTTTGAAGTTCGAGAAGATAGAATGCAAAGGTACTTATACTAACTTCAAGTGACATTGCATCGCTTCAAGGAATGGAAACTGAACCATGTACCTCGAGAACAGAACAACGAGGCTGATGCACTTGCAAATTTGGGGTCGTCGGTTAAAGAAGATGATATTGTCCTGGGGACTGTCATCCAATTGTCGAGGTCAGTGGTCGAAGAAAGCCATGCGGAAATCAATTCAACGAGCTTGACGTGGGATTGGAGGAATAAGTATGTCAAATACTTGAAGCACGGGAAGCTCCCCTCGGACCCAAAAGAGTCGAGAGCCTTACGAGCCAAATCAGCTCGATTCTCGCTCGATGAAAATGGAACATTATATAGAAGATCCTTCGACGGACCTCTAGCAGTTTGATTAGGACCGGGAGACACCGATTATAAACTACGAGAAATCCATGAAGGCACTTGTGGGAACCACTCTGGTGCCGACTCTTTCGTTTGCAAGGTGATTAGAGCAGGATATTACTGGGATAACATGGAAAAAGATAGTAAGGAGTTCGTTTGAAGGTGTGATAAATGCCAAAGGTTTGCACCGATGATCCATCAGCCCAGTGAACAACTCCATTCGGTCCTATCCCCATGTCCATTCATGAAATGAGGGATGGACATCGTCGGCTCCCTACCAACGGCGCCAGGTAAAGCTAAATTTATTTTGTTTATGACTGACTACTTTTCAAAATAGGTAGAAGTGCGGGCCTTCGAGAAAATAAGAGAAAAAGAAGTCACTGACTTCATATGGGACCACATCGTGTGTCGGTTCGGGATACACGCCGAAATAGTATGCGACAATGGGAAGCAGTTCATTGGCAGCAAAGTGACAAAATTCTTCAAAGACCATAAAATTAAAAGGATTCTATCAACACCCTATCACCCAAGCGCAAATGGCCAGGCCGAGTCCACAAACAAAACTATCATTTGGAAAGTCACCATCAATACTCAAGATCCAAACGAAGGGAAACTAGGCCCCAATTGGGAAGGACTGTACTGAGTCCTCGGAGTCGTAGGGAAGGGATCTTACAAACTTATCACAATGGAAGGCGAGCAACTACCAAACAATTGGAACATATCACTACTTAAACGATATCATTTCTAAGTATGACCTCCTCCCCTTTTTCCATTTGTATTTAAGACTAACTTCTTGCAGGTGTTCGATTGGAGACATCGAAGTATCCTTCAACTTGAAGACCTTGGTTTTTAAAGCATGTGTTACCCTCTTTTTCCCTTAGATCAGGTTTTATCCCAAATGGATTTTTCCGGCAAGATTTTTAATGAGGAAACACGTATATGCTACCTAAGGGAAATTCAACAAAGTATTCAAGGCTTCTTTTTCAACCTCAAATACTAGGGGGCATCACCCTCGGAGGTCATATTTTTGAGGAAAACAATTCATGCCAAAGAGGGCCTCGATAGGAGAACGGTGTAATGGGCCAAATGGTCAAATGAACCGTGTCCATGTAGAATAGTGGAGCCCCCGACGGCAAAACATATACGCATATATAAATTATTCAAAGAAGCATTCTTACTATATCAAAACACTTTGTGTCTCAAAGAGGTCAAACCTTATGATTATAGTTCTACGAGAAACGACTCAAAGGCTAGAACCCAAATGCACCTCGAATACTCAGGGACTGTCATCGACGGTCAACTCTTTCGAACCATAGAAAACTCGAACTCACAAGACCTCTAAGAGGCACCATATATATAAAGGCCAAGGCCACTATACTCGGGGACTAACCTTTCAAACAAGTTTGAAAGGTTATCGAGAAACAAGTCCAAGAGACATACCCAATGGCTACAGCCACATTATAGGCTATGACCATATTAAAGGCTACGGTCATATTTAAAGACTACGGTCATATGAAAAGTCTACGACCAAAATATTGCGGCTCGGAGACGTCCGCCATAAAATATAGGCCTTAGAACACTTCGAAAAACTGGTTAAATCAGGCTACCCTCGGCAAAAGCAAATGATAAAGGGCTTCAATAGAACTAGCCCTCGAATAATTCAGAGGCTTCGATAATATCAGCCTTCGGAAAAACCTCAAGAGGTATTCAAGTATCGTTACACAACGAATTACAAATGAGGTTCCAACCGATCTAACCTTCGAAAAATCCAACGAACTCATGCTAAGGCATACCAAATTTTTCACTAAGTCTTTTTACCTGGAAAGAGGGAAAAATTATAGCCACTTTAGAGGCCGAATTGGCCCTACCTAAAAGAGTCTAAGGTCCAACCTAAAAGATACTAAGGGCAAATATTAAAAAGCCTAAAGGTCAATAATTAAGATCATAAGGTCTGAAGCACATGGAGTTCGAGACCTTGCTCTCATACGGCTCGGACTCAAGAGTCCCATCACTTCGATCCCGCGTCTAATTGACTTAAAGTTTCACTTGAAGATTAAACCTTAAGAGGTATTCCATTATCGCCCATTGATCAAATAAAAACCTAAGGGTTTACTATATTCTGAGTGAAGGTCAATACTCGGACTGATCAACATCAAATTTCTTTTCACAAATGGAGACAAAACAAGAATTTAACACGAAATGAAGACGAAGCAAAAAGGTTATTTGTATTTATGAAGAGATGATTTCAAAGTACATTTACAAACTCCCACGAGGGGCCCTTACACAAAAGAAGAAAACAAAAGAACCTAATCTACTTTCGGGGCTACTTGCTCGGAGGAAATATCCATAGGAGCTACATCTTCGGTAGCTTTATCTTCGGGGACCTCCTCCTTCTCGGGGACTTCATCTTCGTCTCCCTCACTCTCGTAGCCGCTGGCAGAATCCTCGTCGATGGAGAGTAGTGCAACTGCCTCTTCTTCCAAAGTTTTTACCTTCTCGATGTCGGCCGAGAGGTCGAAGCCTCTAACATGCACCTCCTCGAGAGCTTATCTTCAGGATTCCAGCCTGGCATGGTTGATGGCACATGTTAACTTAAGTTTGGCTGCGGCAAAGATCTCATGTGCCCAAGCATTAGCAGCAGCAACGTCGTCTTGATACGATGACACGAATGCCTCAGTCTCGGACTTGGCTTTAGAAAATTCGGTAACCGTTTTAGCTCGGAGTTCCTCAATCTTGCGACTCTCCTCTTTGGAACTTTGAAGCTAGTGCTCGACTAAGGCCATCTTTTCCCTAAGAGTGTCTTTTAGAGGCGAGTCGATCCATATGTTGCCTCCACCAAAGGGTTTCAGCCTCTTTGGTCTTGAGCTCTTCTCGAAGTTGCTCCACCAGGTCGGCCTTCTGCTGGAACTACAAAGTTAAAAGCATTAGACACCAAAACAAGTAAAACACCAAACAGGCCCACAAAGGCTATATTACCTACTCGACCCGCTCTTGGGAAGCCTTCTCCAAACCAGCTCGAAGTTTGTTGATTTCCCCCTCTCTTTTAGCGTAGAGAGCCTTAAGATCGTCCATCTCTACCATGAGCTTCCTGAGCTCAGCTTTACAACGGGCAAGCTCGACCCGTGACTTGGAAAAAGCTTGGTTGTAAAGCACCACGGCCTTCTCACAAAACAAGGGAGTAAGAAGACAAAAATCAAACTTAAAGCATAATTGTTAAAATAAAGTTTACCTGCTTGTGAAGCTTCTCAACCTCCTCAAAGATGAACGAGGCGTCAAGATCGGGGCCCTCTTCGATTCCAGCAAGGTACTCCCCAACGATGTCATTCTCCCCATGGTATTTTCCCACGTCAGTAGTCCTCATATTTTGGGCATCCCGTATTTGCCCCTTGAAGAACACCGGGTCTCGCAGAGAATCGTCTACATCGATTACCCCGAATGATTCAAGCGGGGCATTCTCCCGCCTTAGAAGAACCTGAGGGTTGGTCTCTCCGAGTTCATCGGCCAAGTTCTCTCTAGGACGAAGCGCACTCTTGTCAGTTTCCGGCTTGGGTACTTTGCTCGATCTCCCCTCAGGGATCTCCTCGGCTCGAGATTGAACTATATCGGCAGCCTTCATTTCAGCGGCCTTCGAAGCATCAGTGCTTCCTCTTTTTCGAGTTATCAACTGGCAGTCATCATCCTCGCCCTCTGCGTCATCTCTCTCTTCATCCTCAGCGCGAAGACGTTCGATAGTTTCTTGAGATAAGGCCATCGTATCGGCCTTAGGTTTTCGAAGCTTGGTTTTCTTTGGCTTCGGGGAGTTCACCGGCGACTCTTTCTTCCTTTTCTTGTCCTTGGTGGGTTTTGGGGATTCTTCCTCACCAGGTGGGGGCGGCCTCATTGAAACAGCATCCCTGAGGCCTGCATAAACACAAAATTAAGTATTTCGCTAAGGGACTTGGATATGTAACTAATGAAAACTCACTGTGGTTTTTGGCCTCCCATCGACCTTTGACCAAATCATGTCAGTTGCGCTCGGCGCATGAGGAAGTGGAAGCCAGTTGCCGAACCCAGCCCGGGAGGCCTACAACCGCACCAAGAAACCAAACATTAACTACATCATTAAAAAGGATTAGTTCTAGAGAAAGCGAGAACATCAAAGTAATGAAACACCCTCGATAAGTCTGTACTTACGTTTCATATTCCATTCCTCGGGGAATTGCATTCTTTCAGTAGAAATCAAGTCGGAGGTCCTGATTCGGACGAAGCGGCTCATCCACCCTCGGTCCTTGTCTTCATCGATGATGGAGAAGAAAGACTTCGAGGATCGACGTTGCAGCTTTATCAAGCCACCTCGATAGAGATGAGGGCTGTATAGCCTGATCATAAGGTCGAGGGTAAAAGATATCCCCTCTACCTTGATCGAGAAGTACCTAATCAAGTGAACGATTCGCCAGAAAGAGAGGTAAATTTGGCCAAGCGTCACCTGATATTGTTGGCAAAAGTCGAGAATAACTGGATCTAGGAGGGCAGAGAAGGGTCAACGGGACCTAAGGTGAATGGATAAGTATACACACTCAGGTACCCCGCTTTGTGAGTGGTGATATCCTCTTCGGAGGAAGGGATCTCTACGTCTTTATTTCCCCAATTACAGTCCGCCTTCACCTGGTCGAGTTCAGCTCTAGTTATTAAGTTGATGTACTGAGACATGGGTTTGCATCGACCCGAGACCAAAGCAGGCTTGTCGATTTTAAAGTCGGAAGATGTTTCACCAGGCCCGAGAGTACACTTCTCGAGACGAGGCGGTACCACCATTTTTCTCTTGGATGGGCGTGATGACGAGGATGCTTTCTCTTTCTAAGGAACTGTCTTTGAAGTTTTGGCCACTGTTGTTGTGAAGTTCAGAAGAAGCAAAGAAAGTTGAAGGGATAAAATGAGCGCAAGTTGAAGGGCAAGATAAACGCAAAGAGAATAGAGGAGTTAATGTAGGTTCAAAGATGCTTTGGAAAGTAAAGTTTGTAAAGTGAAAGGTTGAAGTATTTATAGAGGCTACCTAGGCGTGTTGAGGAAGCTAAACGGCTGACCAATAGCCGCTTTTAATTAATGGACTTTCAAAAACTGTGCAGACATGACCTTTCGCGACCTTTAGTCACACCAGTTGCTGACATCACAAGACTGACATCATGGTCCGGGCATCGAGGGGTCGAGAATCAAATCGTTTCTTATCTTTTCATTCTAAGAAATGCGGGGATTATATGTATACGGTCAAAATCTCACGCCCCTATTTCGTAAGCTCGAGAAGTTGGATCGAGGACTGGAGTCCGGTGGAGGTCGAGCTCGAGCTTGAATACGGAACAAGAGGCTTGAGGGCCTAGGTGCTCGATGACCTTCTGGATAAGATACGACCGATGCCAAATAATGCAGTTATGAGTTTGTTACGGAAAGGAAAAAATTCTCGCCACGTCCCCAAAGATCATGGCGCAAATTCAGGGATAGATTTGTACTAATTAGTACAAAATCCTTACTAGGTTGTTATACAGCTGTACCAATAAAATTCTTTACTGTAAATAAAAATGTACCATATTTAGGGTTTCCCCTCCTATATAAAGGGGACCCCAATCATTTGTAAGGACAATCTTATCATTGACAAGGAATATACCCTCTTACTTTCTCGCTCATTGTTCCTCAAATTCATTCTCTAACTTTAATGCCTTTACTTTACTGTACTTGCTTTACCATCTCTAACCTAACTCGAGGTCCATACCATTCAAGAAATACTTGTTTGGCTCGTCGATTTCATTCATTTATACTCTATATTACTTGTTTATTAATTAGTATTGGACTAGATCATGTATCTTTAAAACCACCAATCAAATTTAATTGCTACTCGTATTTGGGAGGTAAACAGTTTGGCGCCAACCGTGGGGCTAAAAATAATAGTGCTTATTTCAGTGCTAATTTTCTGATAACACACATTATTCTTCACACTTTTTCTTGTCAAAGATTCTTAGATTTCAGGCTAAAACATATCGAACTCAGCAAACGCACTAGTGCATGGAAATGGCGGCCTCGAATTCCATGGGGAAAATGATAATGCAACGGCTTCAGGGGGCGGTGTACCGCCGCTTAATACTGAGATTGCACCAATTCCTAATCATGTCGATGTTGGTTCACATATTGCTCTAAACGTCGACTTGGGCACCGACATCGGAGGAAGCATACGCGGAGAGGTCCAACCTCGTGGCCAAAGAACACCGGGTCGAGGAGATGAGGAAGTGAGCCTCCGAGTAATTTTCAAAATGTTACAAGCGCAACAGATTGCCATCGCTCAGTTGCAAAACCATCAAAAGACTCCGAGCATGGTAGGACCAGAAACCACCCATCGTGCTGAACCATTCCCGGAGAGATCGAGCAACAATGGATCAGGAGCAGACCCACAATCATGAGAATGCTCGAATAAATCACAAAAGGATCGAGTCGAGAGAGAAAATGATCGAGGATAACGATAAAAAGGTGGAAACATACAACTCGAGGATCAACCAAATACCGGGAGAACCTCCGGTTTTGAAAGGAATGGATTCTAAAAAGTTTGTGCAAAAACCTTTCCCCGCGAGTGCAGCACTGAAGCCTACTCCAAAGAGTTTGCATGCCGGAGATACCCAAATACAACGGGACCACCGATCCCAACGAGCACATCACAATATATACTTGTGGTATAAAGGGAAATAATTTGAAGGACGACGAGATCGAGTCTGTTCTACTGAAGAAATTTGGGGAAACTTTGTCCAAAGGGCCCATGATTTGGTACCATAACCTGCCCCCGAACTCTATCAATTTGTTTGCCATGTTAGCATATTCGTTTGTAAAGGCACATGCTGGTGCTATAAAGGTTGCAACAAGAAAGTTAGACGTATTCAAAATCAAACAAAGGGACAACGAGATGTTAAGGGAGTTTATATCCCGGTTCCAATTGGAACGAATGGAGTTACCATCAGTCTCTGATAACTGGGATATTCAAGCCTTCACTCAGAGGCTAAATGAGCGGAGCTCGATAGCATCAAGGCAGTTGAAGCAGAACTTGATCGAGTATCCCGCTATGGCTTGGGCGGATGTGCATAACAGATATCAGTCGAAGATTAGAGTTGAAGATGATCAGTTAGGAGCCCCATCGGGATCGGTTATCCAAGCAGATTAGCATCAAATGATTCTAGAGATGTAGACAGGGAACCAAGGCCAAACAAGGAGAGATATCAGTCGTACGCCGAAGAGCGAAGGAACAGCTCGAGGCGCAACATACCTCGGATTGATCGACGAACAGATTGAGGACAGAATTCTCGTGGACTCATGAGGAATACCGGGTTCGATAGGCACCCAGGACTAGCGGAGGCGCCTCGATTATCAGAATACAACTTTAGCATTGATGCCTCGGGTATCGTTTCAGCCATTGAAAAAATTAGAGATACCAGATGGCCTAAACCCATACAAACGGATCCTTCTTATAGGAATCCCAATTTAATGTGCAAGTACCACGGTACACATGGGCACAGGACCGAGGATTGCAGGCAACTGAGAGAGGAGGTAGCCCGATTATTCAACGAAGGGCATCTTCGGGAATTTCTCAGTGACAGAGCCAAGAACCACTTCAGAGAAAGAGACGCCAATAGGAAGAACGAACCAGATGAGCCCCAACATGTCATTCATATTGATCATCGGCGGAGTCGACGTCCAAATGGGACCCACATTCAAGCGCACCAAAGTGTCAACCACAAAGGAGAAGCGAACTCGGGACTACATGCCCGAGGACACCCTCACATTCAGTGAGAAAGACACCGAGGGCTTATCTCAGCCGCCAATGATGCACTGGTAATTTTTATTCTTTTAAATAAAGTTCAAGTTAAATGTGTTCTTTTGGATCCAGGTAGCTCGGCGAATATAATCAGGTCAAGGGTCGTGGAGCAGCTCGGGCTACTCGACCAAATCATACCAGTATCTCGAGTCTTGAATGGCTTGAACATGGCAAGTGAAACAACGAAGGGGGAAATCATCCTCCCAGTAAATGTGGTCGGAACCATACAAGACACAAAGTTTCATGTCATCGAAGGTGACATGAGGTATAATGCTTTGCTTGGAAGGCCATGGATCCACAGCATGAGGGTAGTGACATCAACCCTTCATCAAATGATGAAGTTCCCAACAAAAGATGGCGTAAAAATAGTATACGGAGAGCAACACGCAGCTAAGGAGATGTTCGCAGTCCATGACTTGGCACCAGTATCGACGCCCACTACATCAGAAAGGTCGAACGCCAAGGACAAACAAGTAGCCAAATAGCAATCACAATTTATATCCTCGATCGAGCCCAAGGAACAGGTGGTGGAGGACGAGGACAAATATTTCCTTACCCCTCGAGCTTTCATCACCCCCGAGGAGTCAGATGCGATGAATTCCACGGTCGAGGAACGTGAGCAGGTGATATTGATCGAGTATCTGTCGGAACGAAAGGTATATCTGGGAACGGGATTAACCCCCGAACTCAGGAAAAAAACTCATTTAATTCCTTGTCAATAGCATTGATTATTTTGCTTGGTCCCAATTGGATATGACAGGGATCCCGTCGGAGATAACCAGCCATCGGCTGAGTGTCGACCCCAGATTTAAATCGGTAAAGCAAAAGAGAAGGCCTCAGTCCGAGGTAGAGCACGCATTCATCAAAGACGAGGTAACCAAACTCCTTAAGATAGGGTCCATTAGGGAAGTAAAATGTCCCGAATGGATAGCTAATGTAGTAGTAGTCCCTAAAAAGGGAAACAAACTTAGAATGTGTAGATTACAAAGATTTGAACAAGGCATGCCCTAAAGATTCTTTCCCATTTCCCAACAGCGATCGTTTGATCGACGCTACGGGCGACCACGAGATCCTTACTTTTCTCGATGCCTACTCTGAGTATAATCAAATTCAAATGAACTCGGAAGACCAGGAAAAGACTTTGTTTATCACGAAGTATGGTACATATTGCTATAACGTACTGTCCTTCGGGCTAAAAAATGCAGGGGCTACATACCAACGCCTAGTTAATAAAATGTTCGAACATCAAATATGCCAATTTATGGAAGTTTATATTGTTGACATGCTAGTTAAGTCCCCGCGCGCAGAGGACCATTTGACTCATTTGAAGGCAACGTTCGAGATCTTAAGATAATACAACATGAAACTCAACCTCGAGAAATGCGCTTTCAAAGTTGGCTCGGGTAAGTTCCTACATTTTATGGTGTCAAACAGAGGGATCGATATCAATCCCGACAAAATAAAAGCCATCGAGGAGATCGCCGTCGTAAACAATGTGAAGGTCGTACAACGGCTAACCGGACGGATAACTACCCTAGGACGATTTATCTCGAGATCATCGGATCAATTTCATCATTTATTTTCCCTACTCAAGAAGAAGAACGAGTTTGCATGGACTCTGGAGTATCAACGAGCCTTAGAAGAGTTAAAACAGTACCTCTCGAGCCCACCCTTGCTTCACACTCCGAAGGAGGATGAAAACGCTACCTATTTTTAGTCGTGTCCGAGGTAGCGGTAAGTGGCGTGCTGGTTCGAGAAGAACAAGGTACACAATTTCCTGTTTATTATGTAAGTCGGACCTAGGAGATGCTGAAACCAGGTACCCGCATTTAGAAAAGTTGGCACTTGCACTAATAAGCGCATCTTTCAAATTAAAACCATATTTTCAATGTCACCCTATATTTGTATTGACTACATACCCATTTCGAAATATCTTGCATAAGCCCGAACTGTCGGGCCGATTGGCCAAATGGGCTATCAAACTTGGAGGGTATGATATCGAATATCAACCTCGAACGGCTATCAAGTCTCAAATTTTGGCAAACTTTGTGGCTGATTTTACGCATGCCCTCGTACCCGAAGTAGAAAAGGAACTCTTGCTAAAAACGGGTACATCTTCGTGGGTATGGACCCTCTTCGCAGACGGTACCTCGAATGTGAAAGGGTATGGGTCCGGTATTGTTTTAAAGCCGCTTACGGGCAATATCATTAGGCAATCTATCAGAACTTCTAAATTGACTAACAATGAGGCCGAGTATGAGGCCATGATTACAGGTCTCGAACTGGCCAAGGGCCTGGGAGCAGAGGTCATTGAGGCCAAGTGTGACTCTCTTTTGGTAGTAAACCAAGTAAACGGAAGCTTCGAAGTTCGAGAAGATAGAATGCAAAGGTACTTAGACAAACTTCAAGTGACATTGCATCGCTTCAAGGAATGGAAACTGGACCATGTACCTCAAGAACAGAACAACGAGGCCGATGCACTTGCAAATTATGGTACACTTCTAATTACAGAAGGAGATCGTATAAACATCCGATTAATCGCTACTGATCTGATCCGTCTCGAGATTTACGCCACGATCCTCGACCAATCACAGATATCTCGCTCTTTCCGTTTCTATGTTAACCCGATATTACTAGAAGTCTATCTCTTCTGGCCTTGATTCATACCGACCTCAATCTAGAAAGAGGCTTCGATTTCGGACTCAATGTCCTAGCTCTTTGATGCAACATCCCAGTCTCGATCAAATAGTGAACCGTATACAATATGCTTGTTAAAAGTACAACAAAGAGCTTGAAGCTGGCTAAAACGAAAGAATATGGATTCTTCTGGCATTCTTCCAATATATAGACTTTGAGCTTTTTGGCCGTTTGAGATCCTTAATAGATGCATATCTTGATTGATCTCATGACAGAGATTTGACAACCTAAAGAGATTTGATCCTTAGGAAGAGTTTTGAATGATCCTTTTCAAGAATACGGTTAGAGCTTTCTTTGACCTTGATCTTCTCTTCTATTTTCTTTGTTGACAATTGCTGATTGATCTTCTTTTCTTGTTTGTTTCCACCTGATTTGTCTCTTTTCCGTGCATGATTTCAATATGTGGTTCCTTTACTCAGTGTACATCTTCTTTTCTTTATTCAAATCGCTTTGATTGATTTATTTCCTTGTGTGCTTGCTGACAACTATTTTCTTCCAAGCGTGATTTGATTTTTCTTCCTTACTTAGTCTTGGTCCACAAGTGCAGATTTATTCCTTTTCCTTTAATTGCTCGTCCTAAACTTTTAGTACTTCTTGATATCATCTGAATACCTGCAAAATCAAATGTGTATTCTTAGACCTATTTTATGAAATTAACGCGTAGTTTGTCTTTGTTGTCTACCATGTTTGACAATAAAAGTTTTATGTCTTGACTTCGTAATTATGAATTACTGTTATGCTATGTAATTCTCAGACCGAATTGCAACTGCTCCGGTCCAAGTATGAGGGAGAAAGAAGATGAAAAGGAAAAGAAGCATTAGATTTTTAGTCAAGAAAACACTCATACAAATACTTTATCATTCCATCTTCACATTAGGATTAGTAGGATATATCGGTGGTGCATTATGTTAAAAACCTGTCTGCTTAGAACTGTTAGGAAATCGGCAGGTTTACACTTTGTGAATGCCGCGGTGCGGTTTCCTCTGACAGATTGTTACGGACAATTTTAAGTAGGTTTTAGAACAAATATATGGTGGCAATTTTAACACAAAATGACGAAAATATATAATCAAGAAGTTCTACAAAACACTCAACAAAGAAACTAGAACCAAAAGCATCACATTGACAGACTTAGATGTAAATGCATTACTCTTATGGCTTTTAGGACTACTCGCTTGAATCATTATATTGAATTTACAGGTTCCACCCGGCGGTGATGGATCTGTGTTTGTGACCATGGAAAGGTTCGGAAACTTGCAGGCAGTAGGTAGCTGGTCATTCTCCTGATAGTAACTGTTGAATGCATATGAAATGTTACCACGAGTATCCAGATCCGCGCATGATGTCCCGTGTCCGAGGCTGGTGCAATCAGCATGTGAACATGCATAGCCCACACTATCAGCTAGCTGTGGATCATCAAGACTGGCCGAGGGCGACAGCACGCACCACTGGCGAGCCAGGTAACGAACACCACTTGCTGGTACTAAACCTCCACTGTTTGCACCCAGGGAAAGATTGTATTTAGGCGTACCATCGAAGTGAAATATTCCCCAATGGCGTTCAAAGTTACCAGGCTGGATGCTTTTCGCATCCTCGTCGATCAGGCTGAACAGATAAGCATCTATAGGGCCAGGTCTCATTGGAGTCCCCTTTCCACCTGAAATGTGAGTCATGAATCCTTGGTTGAATCTCTGGGCAGCCTTTAGGTTTGCATTATTTTCTCCATCTGTTGGCCATCCGATTTCCCCTATTATGATCGACATATTTGGGTATCCATTTTTCTGCAACGCCCAAAGCAGAGTATCGTGGTTTGCATCGAACACGTTGTTGTAAATTTTACCATTGTCATCGATGGCGTTTGAATATCCGTCGAAAAAAGCATAGTCAGCAGGAAAGTTGGGGTCATTGTAGAGACTTATAAAAGGATAGATATTAACAGTAAATGCACCACCATTATCATTCAAGAACTTGACAATGTTCACCATGAGATCACGAATGTCTTGCCTGAAGTCACCTGTTGAAGGTTTTTCACTTGAACTCTCGTATACATCGGCATTGAGAGGAATAGTTACTTTCACCCGATTGCCAAGACCGGCTTTTATGAGGGCTGCCTGGATGTTTTGAAGAGCCGGGAATGTTGTTGACAGAAATGTTCCATTAAACTGAGATAGAAACGGTTCATTCCCAACTGCAACATATCTGGACAGGAAAGAACTTTCATTAGCAAAACTGAATGGGAAAAACATTCAGCTATTGGTATTATCAGGAGACTATTATTTGAGCCAATTTCATTGTAGAAGGCTAAAGTTAGCAATAGATTGAGTAGATACAAAATGTCGCCAAAACAAATAATTAGCTTGATAATTCTCAATGGTAAAGTCAAGTTTGGTCAGGTCTTCTCTGTTTAGTAATATTATCATATGCTCTGGTCAAGTATGCTTGACATTGACAAATAAGAAGCTAAGAGAGGCTATCACAAACGAGGTGAGATGGCTAGTTGGCCACGTCTCTCGATCTATCTATCTATCTATTTATATACATATGAACTCAATGTTTTAAAAGGCGGGGGCGCGAGCGCGTTTTAGCTCTGGCGAAGCCTAAGCCCTGAGACATGGGGCGTAAGTCCCACGGATCTATAAATTTTTTAAATTTTAAGGATTTTAAGATAGTATAAAATAAAAATAAGTATCAAAATTACATTAAAATCACAAATTTTTAACAAATAATCTATTTAAAATATTTATGAATTATACTATGAATAATACGAAAAGTATGAAATATATCATAAATGCAAATTAGCTGCAACGTCGTTATAACTCAAACATCAAAAGTAATGTATTCGATATGAAATCTTATACGCATCTCTTAAGGAGTATTGAATCTTGAAAGAATTTCGATATTATAATTTGATTTTTTTAATAAAAATATTTCTTTTATTTAATATGCTTTTTATTTAAAAGAGAATTTATATAAAAACATAATTCACAATTTAAATATGATTCTCTAGCATCATTTATTTTTAAGTTTCAACAACTTAATAAAGTGACACATAATTCACCATACAATAACATGATAACTAATTATTTTTAAATAGTTACTAGCTTATACTGAGCTATTAAATTAATAAGTATTGTATCTCGTAAACGTGAAAAAAAATATTTAGAAAAATAATTATAAAACAATTATGGACTATTATATAATAAAGAATAAAAGTTAATAAATAAATACTTTTTAAATGAAAGATTTATTTAAAACTTACTATCATAGCAGTCTTAGTGGATAACGTGTAATAATTTTTATTTTAATTATGATATAAAACACTCTCAACTTAATGATTTATGATTAAAAAAAAGTAACTTTGAATATCAACAACTTATTAAAAAAATTTGAGGATTTGCAAGGTTCGTTACATACAATTGCACAAAGTTCTATTAGGCGAGCCCAATACACTGGGCGTTGGGCGTGTCCGAGGCGTAAGCCCCGACGGCCGATGCGTAAGTCTCACGGAACTAAGCCTCACACATAAGTCCAGGAGCGTTTTACGAGTGCTTCGCCCAATTCTGCATTTTAAAACAGAGCATGAACTATAGTTTGGAGTCAGCGACTCTCACACAGGATTCCCTTTATCACCTATTACTTGTGTATTTAAGTTGTAACAAAGCGCTATCAATTTACTCTAACAGCAGGTTACTTACAATTTCTTCTAGGCTATCATATCTTTAATTACCTAATAAGTGTGTAAAATAATAAAAACTTACTTGATGTCAACACTGTTGGAAGAGACATATGAAGAGATATTCTTCTCAACCCATTTCTCAGCAGCACCCAAACTGTTAGCTAAAGTATAAAGCATTTCATTTGGGATTCCAACCATTACTTCAATTCCAGACCCACTGAGTGCTTTAAAGATATCTGAATCTGCATCAAACAGCTTCACTTTCTGAATTCCATTGTCCTTGAGCAGCTTCACTACTATATTTGGTGGCAAAGGATGTGTTGCTTGTGTTCCCCAGTTTGCTCCTATTCCATACACTTTTTCTAATACCATATACCCCAAAACCATTGAAATCCAAAATCCATATTTCATCCCCATGATCCAAAATTTCATTCCAAAAACACCATCATCCTCTGTTTTAAACTATTTATCTCTTTCTACAAACCCCATACATATTCTTGCTTGAGAAGCCAAAGAAAAAGGAGGAGTTCAAATTTTGAATTGGAAAAGATCATTTGTAGGAGAAGCTGAAAAAGATACCAAAACAGAGGAGGCAAGAAAGCATAAACAGTGACAAAAAAGAAAAGAAAAGGGAGTTTACAACTTTACACCCCCAAGGAAGAAAATACTTACTTGAGAAAACCAACCTTGTTAAGCAATTAAAAGGTGTATGGAATTCTAGAGTTGTGTGTAGTTGTCATAGAAGAAGAGAAAGGTGAAGATGATAGCTACATATCTGAAAGTGACCTAAATTTTCTTGGATATGTATAAAGTCAAGGTCATCTAGCACCAACTTAAGTTTATGCCATATATAGTGCAAGATTAAAGGAAACAAAAATAATTTTGATCAATGTCTGCTTTTGCTTTTGAGTTTGTGCAAAAATAATTGTCCATGTATCACATACTTTTAATTCCACAATCATTAAATTGTTTTGTTTCTTGAATTTTATATTCATTATTCAATTGTGCAAAAACTTAAATGGGGTCTACTTTTACCATTTTGCCGCTCAATAATTGCTTTATTATTTTCACAAGTTTTATCTAGATATTTGGTTTGGATCTTTAGTAATCTGTATAATATTTTCATCCCCAAACGAAAAATTATTTTAACTAGTGAACCCTCGTATCTTCACTTTTAACTCTAGGTGATACATTCTAATCCTTGCTATATTATGTTCTTAGCAATTAAATTTGAGATTGAGACTACGCTTTACTAATATTTTCTCTTTTCTAAATTGAATTATATATAAGCCGCCTCATCTCAGACGATTTGCTGTTTATGTTGAGCTCACACTATCCTTGTTGTTTATCTAAGCCCCGGGCCTTAGATACTGGCTAATGTTATTGCATGTCATTTATCCTATAATTTCTATGCTTATGTTACTATTTCTACGGTTTCTGTTGGAGTTACTAATGAATAGTCTTTTCCTGTTTTTATTTCCGTCTTCCTGAGCCGCCGAGGGTCTATTGGAAACAGTTTATCTGCCCTATCGGGATAGGAGTAAGGTCTGCGTACGCATTACTCTCTCCAGACCCCACTTTAAGGGACTTTATTGGGTAGTTGCTATTGTTGTTATATAAGCGCCCTCAATGGAATGCTCACAATACAAATTGGACGCTCAATCTTACTTTCTCAGGATCAGCATTCTTCCTCTTCAATTATATTTTTTTATAGCCAAAATGTAAATGAGCAGCCCCCATGTTCAACAAGATGAAAATTTATATTGTCCAACCGGTCAAAGTTGTACGTCTTTCTTTTTTTTAGTTACTAATAATATTTAATTCATCAAAATGGAAAATTCTAAAACATATTACTTGCATATGATATTAAAGTGCGACCTCAACTATTCTACCAATATTTCTTTTGCAACAATATTGTTTCTTTTCTTTTTCTCTTTTGGAAAGAAATATTTTCTAAAATAGAACAAAAAGATAGTCATATTAAATTCACATTTAAATGTAGTTAAGAAAGAGATAAAAGTTAAAAGTATGTTGAGTGTTTGAATGATTGATGATGGAGAAGAAAGAGCACAAACAAGTGTGTGCATGACTGCATGGGGTCCCGAATGGTACAACACAAATGGCTTTTTAGTCATTCCTTGACGCTTTCGACTTTTCCAGGAGAGTTAGGTATACTTACTTGGAAGAAAGATTAGGTGTGAGACCTATAATTCTATACAAGTAAAATATACCTCAACTTTTTATTAGAAAATATGTATATCCACTACCATCTAGGCAGAATAATAATAATAAAGTTTTATATATAGTAGATTAAAGACATGTGATCAATTTGTTCTCCTTTCTAACCGATTCATTGTGTGTCACGTCGCCATATCCATAGAGGAAGAAGGTGTATGCTTAAGTCTAAAATATAACATGAGTTACACTTTTACAAGAACTTCTGACACGCCATGTTAAGATTAATTATGGGAAAAGATCGCTTTAGCCCGCTGCGAAAATTATTTATATTCGGGTAGCAGAAAAAGTATAATAAAATTCATCTATTTTTATTTTTGTTTATAACATACCAAAATGTATATATATATATATATATATATATATATATATATATATATATATATATATATATATATATATATATATATATATATATAATTTTCTGTTATTATTTTGAGTGCGTTTATATAGTCAGAATTTCTGTCATTTTCCAGTTAATATTATTATATGAAGCCAAATTATTGTTACTTTTTTTTCATCTTAATCAAACATCATCATTTTTATCTTGTATCTGTCAAATAACGCACGGCTTTTCCCAAGTCTAGTTTGTGTATCCCTGTTTCTTGATAATCTTTATCTTCAAGGAATCATATAACTTGTCACCATTTAGTTATGTGATCTTCTTAGTAATTTTTTTGCCACTTTTTTAACTATATAAAAGTGTAGTACTACTCGAAATCGCACTATGATCAAATGAGATAATCCAAATTGGATATGTTTGGGAAAAGGAAGTCTTCTGCATGCATTATTACGAGTACTTGTACTTGTGAATTTAAAGTACAATTTGGAGACTGCCAACAGGTAGGATAGGAATTGAACCCTAAAGTTGATCCACTTAAGCAAACTTCAAATAGATTTCCATATCCTAATATATATGTCATCTTTTTTCTTACAAGAAGTATTTAATTTTACGAGAAAAAAAAAGTTTTTTAAGTTCCAAATTTTCGATAACATCCTTTAGATTTCACAAATTGTCATGAACTAGAAGACCAAAGTAGTGTTAATAAGAGTGCAGCGAAGGGGATTCGATGCTGGCCAGTTTATTAGAAGTTTCAGCTAATTCAAATAAAGGGCCAGGATTAGAAGTTCATTCATGAGGAGGGAGGGTCAGGATGGAGCCACGTCAGCAGGTTGTTGGGTTGTTACAAAACCCCAACGACAAGAGAGAGAAGGCAACGAAATTCTGATATTTTCATTTCTCTCTCAATTCTTCTCTTCTCTTCTGCTTCTTCTTCCTCCTTCCTTCTCTAATTCTCTTCTCCTCTCTTCTGCAGATTATCAGCAACAATGGCGAATCCAACTCCTTATTTTCCTAGTTAATTCAGTTTATTTCCTTGTAATCGATTTCAGTTTTTCAATTAATATAAACAGAAATTTGCCCCAAAAGTGTTAATTTCGCTTTTTAGTTCAATTATAGTTAGATCCTTATCGGGATCCTTATAATTGGTATGAGAGCCTCGATTCTGCGACTTGTGCGTGAAATATGGCAGAAGGAACTCGTTTGAAATTGATGGATGATAAGCTCGCTAAACATGATGAACTGTTGGCTGATGTGTTGAACAACCAAGAGGAGGTTCGTAATACTCAAATTGGTATTCAGGGGACTTTGGAGCTGATTCTCGAAAAGTTGACACTTGACAGCACTGGAAAGAGCTCCAACAGGACCTAACCATGAGGGAGCAGGACTGCTAGCCCTCCCAGTTGTGGAGAATAGGCCTCAGAATATGGCCATACCTCCTCCAAAATGGAAATTGCCCACTTTCGAAGGACATGAGCCCAAGGTATGGTTACGTAAATGTGAAAGGTATTTTAAGTTGTACAAAACTCAGGAAGATCAAAAAGTAAAAGTTGCAACTCTCTATCTTAATGGTTTAGCTGAAATGTGGTAGCAGTCCTTGTTGCTAAGTCAATGAGTGTTAACTTGGGTTGAGTTCAAGGACGAATTGATTAGTAGATTTGGAGTAGTATTGGCTGAGGATGTTGTCGAGGAATTCAATAAGTTAACTCAAGAGGGAACTGTGGATGAATTCTTAGGGAAGTTTGAAGACCTCAAAGCCCAGATGTTGGTTCGAAATCCCTAATTGGATGAATCTCACTTCCTATCCAGTTTCATAGGGGCTCTCAAGGAAGAAATCAAGTTTGGAGTCAAGTTGTTCAAGCCTACAACCTTGAGGTTTGCCATTGAGCGAGCTAGGTTACAGGAAAGAGCTATAGAGGCTGCGCAGAAGAAGGAGAAGGCTAATGCTAAGAGCCTTCCCAAGGTGAACACCCCAGCTAACACTAGGAGTATACTAGTGAGTAAGACTACCCCTCTCAGACTGAGCCTGAGGTGTATGAGTACAGGAAGAACAATCACTTGTGTTACAGATGTGGAGAAAAGTATAACCCTGATGCAAGGTGAGGCAATTGAACTGCCTCAAATGAGAGGTCGAAATTGAATCCCAACTGGAAGAATCTGAGGTGACAGAGGTGCCAATACCATATGATTTGATTATTGAAAGGGGGTGGAACAAGAATTTCAGGAGGCCACCTGTATGAATGCACTATCAGGCAACAACCAAGGAGAGAATACCATTTTGGTAGGGGGGAATTGTGAAGAAAAGGCAAGTGACAGTGATGATTGATTTAGGAAGCACGCATAGTTTCATAGATAAGCACACAGTCAAAGAGACTGGTTATCAAGCTAGTTTTTGCTCACCAGTGAAGGTGACAGTAGCAGATGGTAATTATGTCATGTGCACTACACATTGCAAGGGATTTACATGGAAGATGCATGGTAGGTCATTCCAAGAAGACCTCTTTATTATTCCATTGGGAGGATATGATATGGTATTGGTTAATAATTGGATGAAGAAATACAATCCTACCAAGTTTGATCATGAAAAGAAGTGTGTTACCATTGGGAGAAAGAGTAACAAACTGGTGCTACAAGGCATCCTAGAGGAAGGCAGATTAAGCATGATGAGCAACAGGAAAATGGGTAAGGTGCTGAAGAAAGGGCAAGCTCTCATAGCTCATTTGTTCATGCTAAATGTTGAGGTCCAAAGGGATAAAGAGCAGACTGATGAGGCTATCCAAGCAGTGCTGAGCCAATATGCTGATGTGTTTGCAGAACCAAAAGCCTTACCTCCTATCAGAACCTTGGACCATGCCATACCTCTCAAACCTAGTAGTTTGCCAGTTAGTTTGAGGCCCTATAGATATAATTACCACCAGAAAGATGAGCTAGAAAGACAGGTGAAAAAGATGCTAAGCAGTGGCATCATTCAACAAAGCCAGTCTCTCTTTTCATCTCCTGCCTTTCTAGTCAAGAAGAAGGATGACACTTGGAGGTTCTGTGTGGATTATAGGGGGTTGAATGATATTACTATTAAATACAAATACCCCACTCCTATTGTGGATGATCTACAGGATGAACTACATGGGTCTGCTATTTTTTCTAAGGTAGATCTCCGGGCTGGATACCATCAGATTAGAATGAAGGTGGAGGATGTTCCAAAACTGCATTCAGAACACATGTAGGGCATTATGAATTCAGAGTGATGCCCTTTGGGCTCACAAATGCTCCAGCAACCTTCCAGGCACTAATGAACCAGGTTTTTCAACCCTATCTAAGGAAGTTTGTCCTAGTATTCTTTGATGACATACTTATTTACAGTTGGAATCTAGATGAGCATGTTAGCCATTTGATGGTTGTGTTTGAACTCTTAAGGAAGCACACCTTGTTTTCTAAAAGGTCCAAGTGTTCCTTTGGGCAAGCACAAATTGAATACCTAGGTCATGTCATTACAAAAGAGGGAGTCTCTACTGATCCTACTAAGGTCCAAGCAATGATAGAGTGGCCTAGACCAAACTCCCTTAGGGACCTCAGGGGATTCCTAGGACTGATTCACTACTACAGAAAATATGTGGCTAATTATGGTACCATATGTTGACCCCTAACTGATATGCTAAAAAAGGATGCATTTAGGTGGGGTCAAGAAGCTGAGTTAGCTTTTTCAGCCCTTAAATCTGCCATGTCCTCAACACCAGTACTTGCATTACCTGATTATACTAAAGAGTTTGTGGTTGAAACTGATGCAAGCCATGGAGGAATTGGAGTTGTGCTCATGCAAGAGGGTAGACCAGTTGCTTATTTCAGCAAGGTTCTAGCTCAGAAATACATAGGGAAGTCCATCTATGAAAATGAGTATATGGCCCTACTGAGTGCTGTGGATAAATGGAGACACTACTTGCAGTTCAAACACTTCATAATTAGAACATATCACCATAGTTTGAAGTACCTCCTAGAGCAAAGGATGACTTCAGCTATCCAACAAAAGGGCTTAACTAAGCTGCTTGGGCTTGACTATGAAGTACAGTACAAAAAGGGAGCTGAAAATAGAGTAGTTGATGCTCTCTCTAGACAATAGGAGGGGTTGGACAACCAACTGACTCAGGAAGTAGGACAGCTCTTGTCCATCAGTTCTTCCATCCCCACTCAGATGCATGAGGTAAATGTTATCTATGATGGAGATCCTCAGGTATAAGAGTTACTTCTCCAACTTTTCATTGACCTACAAGGGCCTAGTATTTGGCATTATTCAGCAGGAATTCTCAGAAAGAAGGGAAAGGTGTACATAGGAGACAATGCCAACCTCAGACATAAGCTAATTGCCTCTTTCCATGATTCTCCAAGTGGAGGTCACTCTGGTCAGCTAGGCACTCTTAAAAGACTAGCTCAGCTTTTCACTTGGACAAGGATGAAACAAATGGTGATTGACTATGTGTCCAGTTGCGATGTGTGTCACAGAAGTAAGGACGACAATGCAACTTACCCTGGACTTCTACATCCCCTTCCCATTCCCAATCAAGCCTGGAGTCACATTAGCATGGACTTTATAGAGGGTTTGCCCAAGTCCAAGAACAGAGAGGTGATATTGGTGGTCGTGGATAGGTTCACCAAGTATGCTCATTTTATTGCCCTAAAACACCCATATACAGTTGTTACAGTGGCAGAAGTGTTTTAGAAAAGAGTACACAATCTACATGGCACACCTGAGACCATAGTTACTAATAGAGACAGGATATTTTTGAGCAACTTCTGGCAAGAACTGTTCAAACTCATTGGTACTCAATTGCATTACAGTACCCATATCACCCACAAAGTGATGGCCAAACTGAAAGGGTGAATAGGTGCCTTGAAAACTACCTCACGTGCATGACTGCTAGTAGACCTAACCAGTGGAAACAATGGTTATCTGCTGCGAAATGGTGGTACAATACTAACTTTCACACCAGTTTGCAATGCACACCGTTTGAAGCCTTATATGGATACTCTCCCCCCAACTCTCTATTGGCCCCTTGCTTGATACTATTGTACCAGCTGCTGAAAATGTTGTGATGAGAAGACAGCAGATGCACCAATTACTGAAGGACAATTTGAGCAAAGCTCAGGAAAGGATGAAGTTCTTTGCTGATAATAGAAGAACTGATAGGGAGTCTCGGGTTGGTGATTTGGTTTATTTGAAGCTACAGCCGTATAGACAGGCATCAATTGCTCTACGGAAAAACCTCAGACTCACCTCCAAGTACTATGGCCCTTATAAGATTCTGGCTCGAGTAGGTGTTGTGGCTTACAAGCTAGAACTACCCCCTACATCCAAAATTCATCCATTTTTTCACGTATCCTTACTCAAGAAAAAGGTGGGCAACAAGGTGGTAGTGCAAACTGTTCTTCCAAGTACTGGGGAGGACGGTCAGTTTTTGGTTCGACCAGTGGCTATTCTTCAAAGGCAACTAGTTAAGAAGAATAATTTGGTAGGTGTTAAAGTCCTAGTACAATGGTCTAACCTCCCTCCTGAAGATGCAACTTGGGAGGATTACCAAGAGTTGAAGGCCAAATTTCCTGGGTTTGATTCTAATCCTTGAGGTCAATGATTATTTGAAGAGGAAGGGATTGTCATGAACTAGAAGACCAAAGTAGTGTTAATAAGAGTGCAGCGAAGGGGATTCGATGCTGGCCAATTTATTAGAAGTTTAAGCTAATTCAAATGGAGGGCCAGGATTAGAAGTTCATTAATGAGGAGGGAGGGTCAGGATGGAGCCACGTCAGTAGGTTGTTGGGTTGTTACAAAACCCCAACGGCAAGAGAGAGAAGGCAACGAAATTCTGGTATTTTCATTTCTCTCTCAATTCTTCTCTTCTCTTCTGCTCCTTCTTCCTCCTTCCTTCTCTAATTCTCTTCTCCTCTCTTCTGCAGATTATCAGCAACAACGGTGAATCCAACTCCTTATTTTCCTAGTTAATTCAGTTTATTTCCTTGTAATCGATTTCAGTTTTTCAGTTAATATAAACAGAAATTTGCCCCAAAAGTGTCAATTTCGCTTTTTAGTTCAATTACAGTTAGATCCTTATCGGGATCCTTACACAAAAATTAAAGATGTTGTCATTGAGATTTTTAGTCGTTTCAGAATTATATACTCATAATTTAGTTGAAAGTAAGAATGGGAGATTTGAGACGCTAACTGTCACTTAGGGGTGTACATGGACCGGGTTGGTTCGGATTTTATCAAAACCAAACCAAACCAATGTCGCGCCCCTTTTTTTCTATCGCACGGGTTAGGTACGGAGAGATCGGGTTTATAACATTCTGGACAACTCCTTAAAGGAAGAGGTTTAAGGAAGAGTCGCCTCCTAACGATTTTTGTGGTGCGTTAGGGCACCTAGAGTAAATAACTCATGAACTAGTTTGCATTACCAGAGATTGGGTAAGGGCTTGAAATTATCCCAAGGGGAAGGTGTTAGGCACCCCTCAAGATCCACAATTGTGGGTCCCAGCCAAGAAGTTTTGTGAATTTGGACAGTGAACAAGTAGCAAGTAAGGTTCATATAAGAGGGGATTTCAAACAAGTATGAAAATCTTTAAAGGATTTGGGAAACATTAGAATAAACATTTGAAAAGAAATGTCCTAGGTTTAAAGTAATACGGATCACATCAATGCAATACCCGGTATGTCACATCCTCAAAGAGGGGCTACACGTGGTATTAGCGCACCGGTCATCATATCAGTATTCTACCCTTCCCACCCCGTAAGGTGTTTAAAACGCGTGTGTCGGTCACGAATCTTATTGCGTGCTATTGCCCGTCCCATCCTATAAGTCCTGGAGGGTATTTAGGACTACTAATCCTACAAGGTGAGTACTAGGTTGAACCCTTAGGTTTAAAGGATAAAATGCTAAGCGACATACATAACAAGTAGGACTACATGTAAGGGAACACGTAAAGACAAATAAGGGCTCACAGATTCCCCCGCAGGTAAACATGTAAGTAGCACGTCTCAAACACAGCTAAAGTCTTAAAAAGGCAGGATTTAAAATAAAGGTTTTGAGCTAAAACAGTAAGTTTCGATAGTTTTTGGTAAACATAATGCTTTTGAAAACTCAGCGATGCAACAAGAAATAAAAGGACGGGATGATTTTCAGAGAAGAATGAATGAGTTCTGAGACCCAGTAATTTAAATACAGGAGCAGGATATTAGAAGCATAGCAGTTTAGAGGGAATCCTCAGCAGTTGTAGGACTTTTCGGAAAATCAGTAAGCATGATTTAAATAACAGAGTGATTAAAAGAGAAGGCAAGTGACTTTAAAAGATTCAGTAATTTTGAAAACAGAGCAGGAGTTTTGGAGAAAAATAGAGTGAACTTTAGAGATAGATAAAACAGTAGTGAAAGCAATAAAGTTTTAAGAATTTAAAAGGAGACCAATTAGTTCTAATACCACCCAAATGAAACACAATTGATTTTGGTTTTAATACGTATTAGGCCTAAGGTTTGCCTAGGCATGCGTATACATCGCCTATTTGTTTTAAAGGGCAAACATGCAGCTTTTAGTTCTGATTTTTAAGGATATGCAGGATAATACATTTGCAGAAAATCAATTAGAGCCATTTGAACCAATTTTAGTGAGACTTGTTAAGTTAAGCATGTTGATTAGGCGTTCAACAACTGTAATTCAAAACCAATATGAAGTGCTAAATAGCAGGATATCTAATGCACATAAGTAAAAATCCTATAGGCAGGTTTTCTACATGCAATGCTTATGAAGATGCGGCAGTAGTATGTCAAGACAGTTCCGTTACTTGTTGTAGTTATTAACGGGGAGTAATGTTTATAAAATTATATGAACAGGCATGCTGGAATGAAGAACTTAAGCATGGTTTCTGGTGCATGTCCTAAATAGGATATCTATTGCGCACACAAGTAAGTAAAATCCTATAAGCATGTTTTCTACCCATACTATACTAATCATGCATAATCCCCTCCCATATCTACTATCCAACCCCAATATTTGTTTACAAGTTATTACAGGCCAAATAATGAATTACAACAATGAAAGGTAAAAATAAGAAGCTACTTCTATAGGGAGCCTTAAATCAGGCACATTCTTCCAACCCCAATCCTTTCGAGTTTCACAGCCTTACATGGTTTGGGTGCGGCAAAGCTCCCTAGGGCCCTCGTGGGTCCCTGGCCAATACCAATACCAAGCACCCAAACACAATTACCAAGTTGAACAAGTGCAGTGTGGAACTACCAGCCTTAGTGCATCAAAGTTCAGAGGGAACTCATGGGTTCCCTAAGCAATGCTTGCACTGAGGGGGTAGACCCTAAGTTTTCTAGGAGTAGTGCGAAGTGCCAGAAGGAGGAAAAGAGAAACAGAGTTTTGAAAATGCAGGATTCAGTCGAGGGACTAAAGAATTATTTTTTGGAAATAGCTTTTGAAAATAAACGGATTTACCAGACCAATCACACAAGTTTAGCAATACATAACCTCACACAAGGAAAGTGGGAATAGGGGACAAATAAATCACATGATAAGCAGAAAGTTATACATAGATTCAATAAGCTTGTCCAGACATAGTTGCACAAATCAGAGGGGTTCAGGGGATCAGATAAGTCACATAACACTTAAGAAAGGATACATGGATTTAAACAACTTGTCTAAACATGACTGCATGAATCAAAGGGGTCAAAGTATCAAGGCATCAGGAGAATAACAAGAGTAAACATGATTACCGAGTAATAATAAGATATTGGCATAATAGGTGCCAGTTATGAATAGACAACAATCACAGAAACCTTATTGATTCACTTCATGACATGTAAGTCTGAACAAATAGAGCATGACAAGTACTAGTTGGATAGAAAACAGAAATTAAGTGCATAGGGAACATTAGAAGCACAAGTAGAAGACACTTAAGAGTATGACAAACTGAAACAATAGGAAACACATTGGTTTAGAACTTGAATCGTAATTAGAACATACCAGTAAAAAGGAAATAAGCAGAATGGAAGAGCAACAGTAAGAGCACAATGGTTAGCCTTGGCTTATAGCCGGCTAACAGTACACAAGAGCAAAAGAAAAGTAATAGAGCAGAGAGCTTTTGTGAGAAAGAGAGAGAGCTTAGAAAAACAAGTGTGTCTGTGTGTGTGTCTGTATTTGTGAAAAGCTAGGACTTTTATAGTTGAAAAACGAGTAGCAAAATATGGTAAGAATCACAATAGCATGGTAATAAAAGAAGTCAGAATCAATCAGTGTGGAAATTAAGACACGGTTCCCTTAAGTCAAGGGATTTCAAAAACTCAAACGGTAAAATGTATAACATATAAGGTAAAGTAAAATCAGTACACGACCAACTAAGTAAAGAATCATAGTTCATTAAGTAATAGGGTAAACAATTAAGGCAAGGTTCAAAAAAAAATTCTAATTAAGGAAATAAACAATAAGAATAAAGTACCACAGGCGAATCAATCAATTTGAATAGAAATTGAGGGTTTAGAGGAAAATCTGTCAATCAAACCACCCTAAGTATGGAATCCAGAATCAATCAAACAAGAGTCGCAATCATATAAATAGACAGGAATGCTCAGACATAGTAAAAATGCAGGTTAAACAAGTGCGAGAAGAAAGAGGCAAGTCTGATCAATCGAGATAGTCATAAGCATAAGTTAGGCTAAGAAAACTCAGTAGAACACATTCAAAGCAAGGTAATCTCAGAAACTTAAGCAAAGAGAGACGAGCATTCATGATGATACACAGAACCACATATAGAAGTCTAGAAGAATTAGGGTTTTTAACATAAACGAGATAAAAGCTAGTGAAGTCATAGAATCAGTTATGATATGCAAGGAATCGACTCAAACACAAAGAAAAACTTAGCTTTAAACAGGCATAGAAAGGGTTCTGAGAAACCCTAGTTTTTAAAAGGAAGTGAAAACGTTTAAAAGTTGAAGATTCTTAAAGATTGAGTTGAGAACAGTGTAAAACATAAAGAAACAGGCTTGAATCATTTAAAAAATACCAGAGATCTGAGAGGTTTAGGCAGAAATTAGGGTTTCATAAGAGAACCAGAGATAACCGGAGAACCTGCCGTGAAACTCAAAGATCGTGGTGGATATGGCGTGGCCGTGTCCAAAACCCCACCGAAGAGGCCGGAAACAACCAAAGCAGGGGACCAGGTGCAAGTTGACATGGCCCAGACCCTCGAGGGATTCAGAGATGAAGTGAGCCAGATAGAGGAGACCTCATGGAGGCTTATAGTCGAAAGGATGGTGGTCGGAGATGGCCGGAGGAAGGCGGAGAAGCTCCATCGGAGATGAAGAGACAGAAGTCTCTAGAGAGACTAAAGAGAGAGAGACCAGCGTAGAGAGATGAGAGGTCGTGAGGGAAATGAGGGGTCGGAGGGGGATAGTTAGGAATTAATTAAGGAAGGTTGGATCTGGACCGTTGATCTCATATGATCAATGGCTCAGATCACACATGGGGTTAGGCCGGGTATGAATTTGTTTGGGCTGGGTAGGAATTTGGGTTATGGGTCTGGGTTAATTGGGTTTAAAGAAATCAGGTGGGTTGGGTTAAAGATTAGGCTAGAATTTAAATAAAATGTGGCTATGTATTAAATACCCAAAAAATAGATAAATATTTAATAAAAATAGTCAATAAGTGTATAGAAGTGAAATTACGTTTAAATAGGTGAAATTACAGTTAGATAATATTAAGTGTAAAAAATGCATAAGTTTCGAATTAAAATAATACAAAATGTTCAGTTGGGCTATAATTGTAAAATCACTGTAATTAAAATTAAGTGAGACCCAATTGGCTAATTCGTGAAATAATTATAAATAACATGTTGGGATAGGAAGTATTTTTGAAATTATTTAGAGCATAGTTTATGAATTATTTAGATATGAAATATTAAATAAACAGGGAGATAATTTAAATAAAAATGTGGAAAAATAGGTAAAAATACTCATTATTGCAAAGAGTAATTTTGAGAGCTTATATGCAAGTTTGAAAATAATTTGAGGAAAAATTGGGTATCAACAACCAACAATATCGGGTTGGATTGGTTCGGTTTTGTCGAGGGTTTCGGTTTTTTTTTGTTACATGACTATTATTGCAATCTTACTTTATTAAAGTTATAGATAAAGTCTTGATGAGTGAATATATGTCTGCTAAAAGATTTTTAAAAAATTAACAAACATAAGATCTATTAAAGTATTCTTATGGAAATTTTTTTAGTAACACGTGATAGTTTATTTTCTTAGTCCCCTAACAATCATTTTTTCGTTGATGTACGCTTTTAATGTTAAACGAATTTAATAATTAAACACAAAAATTAATATACGACTTAAATAATGATATGTTCTATGTAATTTTAAATTATCGAAATACCACTTCAAATTCGAAAAAAATATAAGAAATCTTGACATATGAATATGAAAAAACAAAGAGGTGATTGACACATTTCATTAATACTTAATAAGAAAGTGATACAACCCATTATTTAAAGTAAATAAATATGAATGCATTTCGTAAATATTACATCTCATGAGACGATCATAAATATTCTATACAATTTTTAAAACAAAATTCTAGATAAAGCCTTAAAGTATATTTATATGTCAGTTTGGTTCGAATTTTTTACTCAATACCAAACCAAATCAAACCAAACCTAGCCGGATTTTTTAATCGATTTAGTTTGACTTTTTGATTTGGTGCGATTTTTCGGTTCGATTTGAACACCCCTATAATGGACAACATATTTAATTTCTACCTATAATGGACAAATCCTAATTTTAAACAGTAATCAAATTAGGCCTCGTCTTTATCCTTTTGATTATTAAATTCTTTATTTTATACACCCACAGTGATAACTTCTTTTTTGGTACACTTTAATTAGTGCCCCCTTTTCTGGTAAAAGGTTTCTTTTCTCCGAATTTGTATTTAAGAGCAGCTTTTTTTCTTTTCTAATATCTACTTATAAGGGAAATTCATTTCTTCGTTTAATTTTTCGAAGTTCAATACTGAGTATCCTAACTTTAAACGTTACATGAAATTGAGCTTCCAAATGTTAAGAAATACATTTTATCTACTGCAGAATGAGGTGTAGGCCATGTGATAAAATAAGACAACATGATGATAAATAAGTTATGGAAAATACGTTTAGATTAAAGAAAAATTAAAAGAAAATCGCTGAAGAACTTTAGAACAAAAAATCCACACACTAGCATCCATTTTTCAGTTTGAGATGCAAAGAAATTTCAAATGACTTTTAGCGCTGTAAAACAATTTAAAATTATATACGAGTACAGTTCTAGCATTGCGCCTTTCCAATAAAGAAATAAGTCAAAAAGCAACTCTTAATTATAATTCACTAAATGATATCTGAAGAGAATTAGTTCGAAGATCTTACTCATTAAAACTTAACATTACAAAAAAGGAACCTCATTATCAAATTCAATGGCAATCAATACAAATAGAAAGAAAGAATTGAAAAAATTAAGATTTGATGAGAAGAAACAAAAATCAAAGACATGGACACGAACTATCTCTATTTAGATGAACAATTATACTTTCTAATTATATGTATGGTGGCTAAATCACTATATATATTTGATGGTTGTCACGATCCAAAAATCCCTCCGTAAGACATAATGACATCACCTAGTCTTTAAGATTAGGTAAGTCTAACAGTTGCGGAATAACAGAAATAACTACTAAACCGTAACAACAACAGGTGTATATATAGATAAAGCTCGAAACTACCGCTCGGCATACACAAGTAAATCCAATAATTTTTTAGCATAAACAATTCCCAAAGATCCGGTAATCACAAGTCACAAGCTCTAAAGAAATGTCCTAATTGTCTCTATACATCCGTGTCTAGGAAAAATGGAGGAGAAACAACATGAAAGGATAGAGGGGAGCTCCGAGGTCTGCGGACGCTGGCAGATATACCTTGAAGTCTCTGAAGCAGCAGCAAGTACTCTCAACTAATAGCGGGACTGGTAAGAAGTACCTGGGTCTGCACACAAAATATGTGCAGAGGAGTAGCATGAATACACCACAACGGTACCCAGTAAGTATCAAGCTTAACCTCGGTAGAGTAGTGACGAGGTCAAGCCAAGGCCCTACTGGGTATAATAATAAGGCAGAAGATATAGCAATATAATGAAAAACTGAGAATTTAACAACAAGAAAAACATGGAGATAACAACACAACACATAAGGATAAACAACAGGGGGCGCTCCTGAGGTACCGTCTTGTAGTCCTAAAAGTAAACAAATACTCAATAGGGGATCTCCCGAGGTACCGTCTCGTAGTCCCAAAAGTAAATATGCAAGGGGATCTCCCGAGATACCGCCTCGTAGTCCCAATAATAAATATGCAAGGGGATCTCCCGAGGTACCGCCTTGTAGCCACAAAAATAAATATGCAGGGGGATCTCCCGAGGTACCGCGTCGTATTCCCAAAAGTAAACACACAGATCAAAAGCGATGAAAAGAACAATTAACAGCAAGAAATCCTACAGTTTAAGACTAGTTACAGATCAAGAGAAAAGCATAAATTCAACTAAGCATGCTGCACAGATTTCAAATAAGCATTTAAGACCCGTAGACCTACGATATTAAGCTAAAGAAGATAACTACATATGCTGGGATGACTCATTTAAGATATAACAGGTTATTGTTCACCAAAAATCAGATTTTCAACAATTAGCCCATGTACGCACTTGTCACTTTGCGCACACGACACTCACATATCACAAAATTGTCACAATAGTACCAAATCCTAAGGAAATTTCTCCCACACAAGGTTAGGCAAGCCACTTGCCTCAAGCCAAGCTCAATCAGTCAATACGAATGCCATTTCCTCAACTTTCCGACTCTGAATGACCCAGATCTAGCCAAAAGCAATTTCATACCATAAATATAGCTATAAGAAACTAATCTAATTAACGATAGATTAGATTAGTGGAAAAAATTAGAAATTCGCCCCGAAAATGAAAGATTAGTGGAATATAACAAAAAACGAGTCAAGAATCATTACCCAAATGCTTCCACTAAAAAAATCCTTAATGTGTTTGGCCTCAATCCAAGCTCTCAAAGTCCCAAAATGAAAATGGGATTAAATCCTCGAAATTTCCCCTTTTCTGCCCAGCAATATCGCTCCTGTGGACTATCAGTCGCACCTGCGACACCGCACCTGTGGAAAAACCATTGCAGGTGTGGATTCCACTTATGGCCAGGGTTTTCACTTCTGCAAAGACCCTTTCGCTTCTGTGATCCTCAAGCCTCTCAGGCCTCTCTGCTTCTGCGTTCATCCTTCCGCAGAAGCGCCTCCGCTTCTTCGGCCTTCACGTCGCACCTGCAACCACAGGACAAGCTCCTCCAAACCGCAAGTGCGATGACACCAGAAGGTGTAATGCTTCAGCAACTCTCACAAGTCCAATTCTAGTCCGCTAACCACCTGGAATCCACCCGAGGCTGCCAGGACCTTAACCAACTGTACCAACAAGTTCTAAAATATCATACGAACTTAGTTGAGCCTTCAAATCACATCAAACAATGCTAAAAACCTGAATCGCACCCCAATTCAAGCTTAATGAACTTAGAAACTTCAAACTTCTACAACCGATGCCGAAACCTATCAAATCGCGTTCGATTGACCTCAATGTTTGCACACAAGTCACATTTGACATTATGGACCTACTCCAACTTTCAGAATCGGAATCGGAATCCAATCCCAATATCAAAAAGTCCACTCCCGGTCAAACTTTCCAAAAATACAACTTTTGCCATTTCGAGCCTAATTCAACTACGGACCTCCAAATCTCAATCCGGACACGCTCCTAAGTGCATAATCACCCAAAGAAGCTAACGGAACCGAAGAAACTCCATTCCGGAGTCGTCTTCACACAATTCCAACTACGGTCAAATTCCTAGAACTTAAGCTTCCATTTTAGGGACTAAGTGTCTCAATTCACCCTGAAATCAAAAAACAAATCCTCCCGACAAGTCACATCAACATAAAATGCTACATGGGAAGCAGTAAATAGGGAATCGGGGCTAATACTCTCAAAACGACCGGCCGGGTTATTACATCCTCCCCCTCTTAGAACAATCGTTCGTATAGAGACATACCTGAAGTGGTGAAAAGATGAGGATACCGGATGCACATATCATGCACGGTCTCCCAAGTCGCCTCCTCGACTGGCTGACCCCTCCACTGAACCTTCACTAAAGCAATGTTCTTTGACCTCAACTTTCGAACCTACCTATCCAAAATAGTCATCGGCTCCTCAACATAAGATAAATCCTTGTCCAACTAGACTGAGCTGAAATCCAAAACATGAGACGGATTGTCGTGATACTTCTGGAGCATAGAAACGTGAAACACTAGATGAAATCGTGCTAGGTTGGGAGGCAAGACAAGCTCTAAGCAACCTCCCCAACTTAGCGCAACACCTTCAACGGGCCAATAAACTTCGGGCTCAGCTAAATTCACATCAACTACGGTCAAATTCCTAGAACTTAAGCTTCCATTTTAGGGACTAAGTGTCCCAATTCACCCTGAAATCAAAAACAAATCCTCCCGACAAGTCACCTCAACATAAAAAGATATATGGGAAGTAGTAAATAGGGAATCGGGGCTAATACTCTCAAAATGACCGATCGGGTTATTACATCCTCCCTCTCTTAAAACAATCGTTCGTATAGAGACATACCTGAAGTGGTGAAAAGATGAGGATAACGGATGTGCATATCATGCTCGGTCTCCCAAGTCGCCTCCTCGACCGGCTGACCCCTCCACTGAACCTTCACTAAAGCAATATTCTTTGACATCAACTTTCGAACCTGCCTGTCCAAAATAGCCATCGGCTCCTAAACCTAAGATAAATCCTTGTCCAACTGGACTGAGCTGAAATCCAAAACATGAGACAAATCACCATGATACTTCTGGAGCATAGAAACGTGAAACACTGGATGAACTCGTGCTAGTTTGGGAGGCAAGACAAGCTCTAAGCAACCTCCCCAACTTAGCGCAACACCTTCAACGGGCCAATAAACCTCGGGCTCAACTTGCCCTTTTTCCCGAACCTCATAACACCCTTCATGGGTGACACCCGAAGCAGGACCCGCTCCTTAACCATGAATGCAACATCACGAACCCTCCGATCTACATAACTCTTTTGTCTAGACTGGGCTATACGAAGACAATCCTGAATCACCTTTACCTTCTCCAAAGCATCCTAAACCAAGTCTGTACCCAATAGCCTAGCCTCGCCCCGCTCGAACCAACCCACTGGAGGCCGACATAATCTACCATACAAAGCCTCATACAGGGCCATTGAATGCTCGACTGATAACTATTATTGTAGACATACTTCGCAAGTGGCAAAAATTGATCCCAAGAACCCCCAAACTCTATCACACACGCACGGAGCATAGCCTCTAATATCTGAATAGTGTGCTCGGAGTGTCCGTCCGTCTAAGGGTGACATGTTGTGCTCATCTCAACCCGATTACCTAACTCATGTTGTACGACTCTCTAGAACCGCGAAGTGAATCTTCAGGTGGTACTTCAGACCCTGAGAGATAGTCAGTTGTATGCCAATTTCTCTAAGTGTGAGTTTTGGTTAGACTCGGCTGCTTTATTGGGACATGTTGTATATGCGGAGGGCATTAAAGTGGATCCTAAGAAGATTGAGGCAGTTCAAAACTTTCCTAGACTGATGTTTTAAATGTCAATACCACACAAGAATATAGGTTAAAGGTGTGGTACCCAATTTTTCGAGTGTTGTCTCACAAAAAGAACCTGGTTCCAACTTCTACTGTTGCGGAATAATAATGCATAAAAGTAAAGAACACAGAGATTTTTACGTGGAAATACCTGGCTCAAAAGGTGAAAAAACCACGACCTACTCCTCAGTAGGATTTGCTCAAACTCTTCACTAAAACTCTGCGCCAACAACATTTACAAAATAAACTCTTTTGTAAACCTAAGNCTTCAGGCCTGTTTCAGCTTAGTCCAACATTGACATATATAAGAGTATTAAGCATTTATCATAAAGAACCAGGTTCATTAGGTTATAAATATCACATGTTCAGAGCACAACATATCTTCCCCCTTTTGGCATCATCGAAAAGTTGCAAAACAATTGTGTGAATCCTAGATTTTTAACACTTACTCATGGCCATTTGGGCAACTGCATATGCAATCATGGATTAATCATCAATAATCAACTAAGAATTCAAACTATCAAAAATTAGAGATACTGAGTCAGAGCAAAAAGCATCAGATTTCATTGATAGAGCGAATACGATTCTGCCACAATCCACAAAATAAAACAAAAACAGTTAAAACATGAGAAACAAACAAAAATTCTGAATCTGGGTCACTGAAAATTCTAGGCAGGGCTAGGAAATTATGGCTTGGAAAAACTGCAGACCTGGTTCATTTAGCCAAGATGGATGGTTCAGCAGACTTAGAAACAGATGAAGACTTCTTTGAGGAAGTCTTGGCTTTCTTGGGCTTAGGGGTCTGAACCTCTACCTTTGCCACTTTTTCACTTTGATGGACCAGGTCCATCTCATCCACTTCAACAGCCTCAATAGGCTCAACACCTTTTCTTTCCCTTTTTCCCTTCTTTTCTTCTTACTCTCCTCTAAAGCTCTCTTCAACCCGTCCTCACTTTGCTTTACCTTGCTCCTTGTAGTTTTTCCTCTTGGAAGAGAAATATTATAAGTCTCAGAAGGAGCAACTTTTCTTTTCTTACTTTCTCTTGATGTTCCAGACGTTTGAGCTTTAGGAGTTTTTTTCTTCTTTGGATTGTAATTATCGCCTAACATTTTTAGCAGATCCACCAAGGTTTCCACAGTAGATGAACCAGGTTCATCTGTGTGCTTTCCTAAATTTACTAACCCTTCAATGGCTTCTCCTAATTCACTTCCCCCTGCGTTCTTGCTACTTTCTTCCTCCTTTTCTGGCTCAGCACCACAGATAGCCATTTTTACAGATTCTTGCCCTATTCCCCTCTCTTCACTCCTTACTCTCTCTCTCTCTCATTTTCTTTTTCTATTTTATTTTTACCTCCTCTCCTTCTTGTCTCAAGCATTTCCACCTCTACCACAGACCCAACCAGTATGAACCTATTTTCTAAGTTTTCAGCTACCTCAAAAATAACCTCAGAAGAAGGTTATGGTATAGAAGTTACTTGTTCAGAATCAGAAGACCAAGTTTCTTCCCCCTCAGTCACCGACTTGAATGAGTCATCGAAATTTGGGAATGGTTCTGAAAGGGAGGGGATGTATTGAATTAAATTTTAGTTTTGAATAGACGGTTAAGGCTTCCCTAGAATCTAGGTATTTTAATTTGGTGAGGATTCTTGTTGAAACAGAACTGGTTCAAAGTCAAATGGATAGGCTTTGAAAAGATTTTGAGTATGGGCAGAGTTCTGCACATGATTTAATTATCAGTATTTCAAAGTGTGCAGAGTGTAGAACACATACCTCGCCTTTCAGATGAACCAGCACGATGGACCATGTTCATTATTTCAGAATCCTCTTGATCAAGCCTCAATTTGCAAAGACAGAAAAAATTTCATTTGTGATCAGTGAGTCATATAAAAACATGGCATAAGAGTATACTTTTTACATTATGATACTGAACAATTGTTAATCTTATTATCTACACATGTTTCAGACTTTTCTAGCCAATGTTTTTTTTGTTTTCATTTCATTTTTTTTAATGTATTTACATTCTGAACTGGTTCAATTAAGTGATCTTAATCATCCCTAATAGTAACATGTTTCTTTCAAAATGCTCTCTACTCAGTGCTTTTGTAAAGATATCTGCATGGTTTCACAACCAACTAGTTACTCCTTGATGTTCCTTCATTGCTTTGTTGATGTGGAACAGGTTCAGGTATAGGTTCCAACGAAGTTTGGGAATTATTTTGTTCTGTTCCCCCTGTCATATTGCCCGGGATGGATGAACCTGTTCCATCACCTGTTCCTTCCTCCAGTGTTGCTTTAGTTTGGACTGAGTTTCTGACCAGCCCAATTTCTTCATCATCTTGTTCATTACCAACCCCAGTGATTTCACATTTCTTTCCATTTCCAAAGGAGACATTTCCTAATTTGAGGTCCTCAAGTGAAAGGAACTAGTCCTTGTTGCCAGTCATGTGTTTTGAGCAGCCACTATCCATGTACCATATTTGGCTACTACCTTTCACTTGAATCTACAAAAGAAAATAAGGGGTTAGTCTTAAGAACCCAAACTAGTTTGGGTCCCTTTCTATAAGCAAAAGGATGAATTAAATTCTTTTTAGCCCAACTTGGTAGCCAATTCTTCCCTCGAACAAAACTTTTGTTCTTTTGACTGGCCTTCTCTTTTGCATTACATTCACTTTTAAAGTGACAGTCTTACCACAGAGAGTACAAATCTTGTTCTCAGGAAGAGTGAGGTACTTGCTTTTAGGATCCCACTTAGGTAGCGGATTCCCAAATCCAAGTCCTCTTCTATTTCTACTATGATGTTCCTGTAGCCATGTCAAAGCATCAGAGGACCTATTCCATTTTCTAGTTCTATCTAGTTCATGCTTGACCTTGCTGAGATCCTCCTTAAGGAATCTTATCTGCTCATCTCTTTTGTTCAACTCGTATTTCATTTTTCCTAGGTTTTCTTCTAATGTGAGTTGTGTGTGATCAGCTTTATTTTTACCTGTTCCTAATTTCAGTTTTAGATTTTCAGATCTTAGCTCTAGGACAGTGGTGTCAAGTTCATGAACCTGATTCTTTAACTCATTATTTTTACTATCATTTTCACTAGCCCTAAGTTCCAGATTTTTGCACTTAGCTTTCAAAATCACACACTCCTTAGACAGTTGTTTCTTTTCATTGTTTAGATCCTCAGATTCATCAATGAAATCCAGGAGTAACTCAGATAGCCTTTCTTTAGACAAAAATTTAATCTTGTCTTTGAGATGAATTATACTTACCTCGGATTCCTCATCAAATTCTCCAATTTCCATAAGTGCTTGTTCATCTCCATCTTCATGATCTGACTCTTCATCTGAACTTTCACCCCAAGCAGCAACCATTGCCTTTGTTGATGTTCTATTTTTCTTGGGTTGAACCTGTTCCTTCGTTCAACTCTTTCCTTCTTCCATTCAATTTCCCATTGAGGGCAATTTTTGATGTGGTGATCAGTCTTGCCACACTTGTAACACCCCTCATTGGTTTGTTTTTCAGGAACCCTTGGTTTGTTGTAGCTTCCACTTCTTGAAGGAACCTTTGCTCTCATTAGGTACTTCTTGAAGTCCTTTGTGATCATGGTCATTTCATCCTCCTCCAGATTAGCTTCTTCAGTGATTCTGAATGCCAAACTTCTTTCTTTCTTGGGACCATCCATCTTTATAGTTTGCCTTCTAAGTTCATAGGCAGTGAGATTTCCAATCAGCTCATCCAGTTTAAGAGTTGCAACGTTCTTAGATTCCTGAATGGCTGTAATTTTGCTTTCGCAAGAGACTGGCAAGACCCTTGTCAGAATTTTCTCAACCTTGTCTTCTTCAAGAATGACCCTTCCAAGAGACTTGAGTTCATTGGTCAGTGTAGTGAACCTTGTATACATCTCTTGGATGGTTTCTTCTTCCTTCATGGTGAAATTCTCATATTGAGAATATAGTAGAGTTCCTCTTGACCTCTTCACTTGAGGTGTTCCTTCATGATCCACTTGCAAAGTGTCCCAAATTTCTTTGGCAGTGGTACAACTTTGAATTCTGTTATACTCATCTGGACCGAGTCCACACACAAGCCACTTCTTGGCCATAGCATTTTTCTCCCACTTTCTCAAATCCTCAGCAGTGCAGTCAGCTCTAGTCTTTGGCACATATACTCCTTCAGCAGTCTTCTTCATGGTGGCTAAAGGACCGTCAGTGACTATGTCCCATAGTTCATAGTCTTCTCCAATTAAGTGATCCTTCATCCTGTTCTTCCACCAGGAGTAATATTGGCCATTGAAGAGTGGAGGCTTAATAGTTGATTGTCTTTCCCAGTTCCCAGGCGCTGCACTCATCTTGATCTTTTTCTAAGGTGTTAGCCTCTTCAAGGATAACCCGCTCTGATACCAATTGATGTTTTAGACGTCAATACCACACAAGAATATAGGTTAAATTTGTGGTACCCAATGTTTTTAGTGTTGTCTCACAAGAAGAACCTGGTTCTTCTTTGTGTTCCAACTTCTACTGTTGCGAAATAATAAATGTAGAAAAGTAAAGAACACAGAGATTTTTACGTGGAAAACACCTGGCTCAAAAGGTGAAAAAACCACGACCTACTCCTCAGTAAGATTTTCTCAAACTCTTCACTAAAACTCTGAGCCAACAACATTTACAAAATAAACTCTTTTGTAAACCTAAGGATTAACTCTAATCCCTTTGTAGCAACCTAGCCTCTAGCTAATTGCGACAAGCTTCAAGTTAACTTTAACTTAAACATTGTGTACCTATTACAATTTCTTCTAAGAAAGCTGAAAGATACAATATTAAATCACCTACTACAACCAACTAGACTCGAAAGACAAACAGATGGAACTGGTTCTTCTAGCTGGTTCAAGTAGCTCCAGATTCGCACTCTCCAATTTGGCTCGAACTGCTTGCAAAATTTCTTCACGAATTTTGCTCTCAATTCTTGATAAATTTCTGCTTTTGTGCGTCTACATATCATAAGAACAATCTGCAATTTATAGGAGTTAGTAGATAAGGAATTAACTAGAATCCTAATGCAACTCTTCCTTGGTGAAAGAGTTCTAGTCAAACTCAACTCCTAAATCCTTCCTTATCTTAGATTCTGTTCTTATTGAATAAGGAGTCCTTCTCCAATTTCGTTTTTGCAATTTTTTCGATCAGAAGATATCTCAATTGTATCAGAATACATTTATCTCCTGCATGTGCATCTCATGTGCCTTTGACTCTGCTGGTCTATGTCACCTGTGATGGACCTGGTTCATCTCGGAGTTCCTTTGTCAATCTTCAAAACTATTTCCTTTCTTGGGCCAACATAGACCTACTTCATCTATAAAGATTCGGAGCTTTCTAGGTTTGGCGGGGTAGCCGGTTCGTGAAGGGGTTTTCATCCATCGCAGCCCCATTGAATAGATTGACCTAGAAGGGTGATCCATTAAGGTGGTCAGATAAGGGTGAGTTGAGCTTTCAGAAGCTCAAGACTGCCTTGACTACAGCTCCGTTGTTGGTATTACCCAGGTTCAGGATCCTATACAGTGTATTGTGATGTATCGTGTATTAGGCTCGGCGCAGTATTGATGCAGGATAGTAGGGTGGTTGCATACGTGCCGCGACAGTTGAAGGTTTATGAGAAGAATTACCATGTTCATGACTTGGAGTTGGCAGCCATTGTTCATGTATTGAAGATTTGGAGACATTACCTCTACGGCGTGTCATGTAAGGTATTCACGGATCATCAAAGTCTATAGTATTTGTTCAAGCAAAAAGATCTCAATTTGAGGTATCGAAGGTGGTTGGAGATGTTAAAAGACTATGATATCACTATTTTGTCCAAGGAAGGCCAATGTGGTGGTTGATGGCTTGAGTAGAAAGGCTGTGAGTATGGGTAGCCTGGCATATATTCTAGTTGGTGATAGACCGCTAGAATCAGATGTTTAGGCCTTGACTAACCAGGTCGTGAGGTTAGATGTTTCGAAGCCTAGTCGGGTTCTTGCTTTCACGGTTTCTCGGTCTTCTTTGTATGAGCGCATCAGAGAGCGTCAGTATGACAACCCCCATTTGCTTGTCCTTAAGGACACGGTGCTGCATGGTGATGCCATGCAGGTTACCATTGGAGATTATGGGGTTTTGCGGATGCTGGGTCGGATTTGTGTACCCATTGTGGATGGGCTTCGTGAGTTAATTCTTGAAGAGGCCCACACTTCGCGATATTCCATCCATCTGGGTGCCTCCAAGATGTATCAAGATTTGAGGTAGCATTATTGGTGGAGAAGGATGGAGAAAGATATAGTTGCGCGTGTAGCTCAGTGTTTGAATTTCCATCAGGTAAAGTATGAGCATCAGATGCCTGGTGGTTTGCTTCAGAGGCTTGAGATTCCTAAGTGAAAGTGAGAGCGTATTACCATGGATTTCATTGTTGGGATCCCACAGATTCAACAGAAATTTGAAGTTGTATGGGTTATTATGGATAGGTTGACCAAGTCGGCGCATTTCATTCCAATAGTAGTTATCTATTCTTCGAAGTGATTGGCTGAGATCTATATACGCGAGATTGTTCGTCTACACGGTTTGCCGGTGTCCATCATTTCTGATCGGGGTACATAGTTCATACCGCATTTCTGGAGGGTCATACAACATGAGTTAGGCACACAGGTTGATTTGAGTAAAACATTTCACCCCTAGACGGACGGACAGTCCGAGCGTAACATTCTGATATTGGAGGATATTCTTCGCGCCTATGTTATAGATTTTGGGGTTTCTTGGGATCAGTTCTTGCAGCTTGCAGAGTTTGCCTACTACAACAGTTACCTATCGAGTATTCAGATGGATCCATATGAGGCACTATATGAGAGGTGGTGTCGTACGCCGGTTGGTTGGTTTGAGCCGGAATAGGCTCGATTGTTGAGTACCGATTTGGTTCAAGATGCCTTGGAAAAGGTCAAAATGATTCAGGATCAACTTCACACAGCTCAGTCTAGGAAGAAGAGTTTTATTGGTCGTAGATTTCGTGATGTTGCATTCATGGTTGGAGAGAAGGTTTTGTTCCGGGTTTCACCCATAAAGGGTGTGATGAGGTTCGCAAAGAAGAGCAAGTTGAGACCTAGGTATATCAGAGCTTTTAAGATTCTTGAGAGAGTGGGTGAGGTGGTCTACAAGCTTGCATTTCCACCTAGTTTATAAGCAGTTATCCTTCCCATGTATTAGATTTCAGCTCAGTCCAATTGGACAAGGATTTAACTTATGAGAAGGAGTTGGTGGCCATTCTAGCCCGGCAGGTCCGAAAGTTGAGGTCTAAGAGTTATCCTTCAATAAGAGTGGATTGGAGAGGTCAGCTGATCGATGCATCCACGTCGGAGTCCGAGTCCGATATGCGGAGTATATACCCACACCTTTTCACCTGTCTAGGTACTTTTCTATATTCGTTCGAGGACAAATGTTTGTTTTAGAGGTGGAGAATGTGATGACCGGATAGGTCATTTTGAGATTTAGACTCTATTTTCGCATTTTGAGACCTCTATTAGCTTTGTTTAGAAATTTTTTTGACTTACGTACGCAGTCCATGTCTTATTCCGGAAAGTCTTTATGTGAAAAATTGAAGAAAATATGAATTTTTGCCTTAAAAATAATTTGATTTGACTACGGTCAATATTTTATGTAAACAAACACGGATCGGTATTTTGACGATACCGATGGGTCCGTATCATAATTTGGGACTTGGACGTATGCACGGAATTGAATTCGATAGTCCCTAACTTGTTTTGACTCGTTTTGGCGAAAACTAGCCTTTTTGAAAGTTGAAAATAACTAGGTTTGATAGTAAGTTGACTTCTTAGCTAACGGGTTCGTATTTTGATGTTGAAACTTGAAATAGGTTTGTGTCACTATTTGAAACTTGTCTGCAAAAGTTCGTTCAATTCGGAATTGATTTGACATGATTCAAACGCTTAAATATGATTCTAGTGTTCTTGACTTTCACTTTGAAATTTTGTTCGTTTTGACGATTGATTCGTAGATTTAGATGTTATTTTGGTGATTTGATTGTGCGAGAAAGTTCATATAATGTTATTACACTTGTGTACATGTTTGGTTTGGAACCCGAGGGTCTCGAATGAGTTTCAGATGTGTTTCGAATGAGTTTGGCTAATGCTAGGATAACTAGTGCACTCTATTGCCGACGTTCTGCTACAGATCCCTCATTTACGAGGTCTGGCTTGCAATTGCGAGCGTCACTTTTGCGAAGAATTTTTTGCATTTGCGAGAGTTTGTTCGCACTTGAGAACGGTGGACTTTCGCTTTTGTGAATGAAGTGGTCGCATTTGCAATCACTGGCCACTAGAGTCTGCTTCATATTTGCAAAGTTCCTGACCGCATTTGCGATAGTGGTGTCTTCGCAATTGCGATCTTTTGGTCGTATTTGTGACTTCAGCTCTTCTGTTAGGGTTCACATTTGCGACCCTTGTCTCGCATTTGCGAACAAGAAATCGCAATTGCGACATCTGTAGCTTGGTAAAAGGGGGAGAAAATGGAATATATTTCTCACCATTTCTCAACCCTAAACATTCTAGAGGCGATTTTTCAAGAGACTTTTCTTCCCAAATTCGTTGATTAGTGATTTCAATCCATTTTTTTCAATTATCCCTTACATTTCATGAAATTTCAACATCAAATTAAGGTTTTTCATGGAGATATTAGGGATTTATGTAAAAATGAGATTTAGATCTCGCATTGGGGTCAGATTTTGAAACAAATCACATAACCGAGCTCGAGATTGAATATGTAATTGAGTTTTGGTCCGAATCTCGATTTCGACCAAGTTATTTTTTTTTTCTTCAAAAAATGACCTAAATTGAACCTCTATCATTTGTGGGTAGTTTCTAAAGCTTATTTTGAATTATTTGGTCAATAATTTGCTAGATTTGGTTTATTTGGAGGCTTATTCAATAGGCAAGGTCGTGGTTGATTGATTACTTGAGTTGTAGAGCGAGCTAAGTGTTGGGTTTAACTTTGATTTGAGGAAATTAGGACCCTTGATCTGCATGTGAATTACGTTGAAGACGACATATATGCGAGGTGACAAGTGTATATGCGCCATTATGTTACTTGCTTCCATGTTTTTGTTGCTTCATACTATATCTTGTTTCATGTGTTAATTGCTACATGCTTGTTTGACTTTCATTCCATAATTGTTACTTGTCATATAGTTATCTTTGTAATAAATTGTCCATCCTTTACATGATTCCATGCTTATTTGCTATTTGTCTCCACTTTCTTTACTTGCACATTTAAATTGTCATGTCTTATAGTTTTTTTTTTGTAAAATTTGTTGACGTTTTATGACGTAGTTTCACTTGTATGAGTTGTTAATTGGTAGATATCGATGAGTTGATAAAGTTGAAACTTCTAGTTGTTAGAGATTCTTTGATTATTATGTACTTCTTCATTACCTCGTGCATTTACTCTCTTGATGTAGAAATTCTTGTAAATTTTGGTTGTTGAAATTCTATTGTTGATTGAAATTTTTTAGGGAGCGGGTTCTACGCCACAACGGAAAATGAAAGGTAATGAATTGAAATGGTGGAATAAGGACGGATCATGATATTGACAGATGATGATATGGTGGGATCGGGTTGCGCGCCGCAACAGATTGTATAAGGTATATTTGCTTGTGGATGTTGGATTTGCCTCGGTATTTGAGATGAATTTATAAAGCTTGTTATTCTGGATCTGGTAGTTGGATTTTGAGTTCGTTGTTATGAGTTAACTACTTTATTTCTATTCCTGTCTTTTTTGTTATTATTATTATTATTATTACTATTATTATTATTACTATTATTATTATTAGTATTATTACTATTACTATTATTATTATTATTATTATTACTATTATTATTACTATTACTATTATTATTATTATTATTATTATTATTATCATTATTATTATTATCATTATTATTATTATTATTATCATTATTATCATTATTATTTCTATTATTATTATTATTATTATTATTATTATTATTGTTATTATTATTATTGTTATTATTATTATTATTATTATTGCGTACAAGTTATTGTAAGTGACTCGCCTTAGCCTCGTAACTACTTTGTCAAGGTTAGACTCGGCACATACAGAGTACATGGGGTCGGTTGTACTCATACTATACTCTGTACTTCTTGTGCAGATACCTGATATGGTCCCAGCAACGCCGAGTGAGATTTGCTCGGATCTAGCTATTAGTGGAGACTTGAGGTATAGCTACAAGGCGCCCGCAACCCCGAAGTCCCCTTCTATATCATCTTAGCCTTTTATTTTGATTCAGACAATTATGTTATTTTATTCAAACTATTATTTGTAGTACTCTAGACGTTCATGTATTCGTGACACCAGTTCTGGGATTGTATTTGGATTTCGTCGCTTATTGGTTTATCACCTTGCTTCAGACAATTCAACTTTATTGCCGTCTTGTAATTTGGAATTGTTAAAAATGTTTAAAAGATATAGCTAACGTTGGTTTGCCTAACAAGTGAAATGTTAGGCGCCATCACAGTCTCGAGGGTGGGAATTCCGGATCGTGACAAAATTTTCCCAGGAACGATTTTTGACCTTGTCGTCTAGGCCTATTTGAGGCACGTGAGCATTGATCACGTTTAAAGTGACCCAACCACTAGCTTAATAGTCATCAACCTATCATTCACCTTCCTAACATCCACCACTAACTCCTTCAGATCCCTATTAACTAGAGTACATGTCCCGTTATTGCCTGCAACACCTCTCGAATACCACAATTTAAACTCGTTAATATTTTGAGCCTTCATACCCACCCATCTAATCTCCCGGACACACACTATATTAATCTATCTCCTAGAAAATCTTCCCTAACTTTATAACTTACCCGTTAGTGTCCTGATATTCCAGGACTCAACTCTTAGTCTAGTGGATCCTTACCCCTTATCACCCTTGCCCTCCGGCCATACCCACCCAAGACATGACATTACTTTATAATTGCAGTGAATATAGTTGAATAACTTAATTACTATAAATCACTTGCGAATGAATATTGATAACAAATTACGACACATGTGTATGTGTAATATTTATGGAATCCATTTTACTTTAAATATTAAGTATTACTGATCTAGGGCCTCATTTGTTTGCTCTTAATAAAAGTCTGAATCTTAATTATTCAGATATCAGACATTAAGTACGTTTGCTTATAAAGTTTGAATCTTAATTATTCAGATTTTAATCATTAAGTGCGTTTGTTTTTTTCACTTCACAACCACTGAATAGGTCTGAATAGGTCTGTATCATTAAGATCTACAACGGAGACTTAATTTTATTAAGATACTATCACATATTCGTTATTAAATGCCGCCACCTAGGGGTGTCAATGGTTCGGTTCGGCCGGTTATATTATAAAATTTATACCGTACCAATTTTTCGGTTATTCTATTATGTATAACAAAAATTAGACTTTTCGAAACCGTCTCAAGCACGTCAGTTTCTCTTCGGTATCGGTACGGTTCGGTTAATTTTCGGTATTTTTTTAAAATATCATGTAAAATTCACAAGTAGAAGTAGAACGCAATAACATACATTCTTTTATAGTAATTAACAAAACTCTCTAGACATTTTTACTATTTAAAGGGTGATGAATTAACAAAAAATAAAAGATAGCCAGAGTATAGATCCATCAACTATTCTCCGACAACGTAAAAGAAACAAAGCAAAGGCAAATAAAAATATAAATCACACGAATGTAAAGATATTAACCAAGTTGGGACTCAAGAATAGATTCTATAAAAGATTAAATATTCAAAAAGATAAATCTAAATTATATGAAAGGAAACATATTCAATACATTGTAGTTTACTACTCATAATCGCTAGAATACTTTGTGTCTTGCTAATAAAGATATTGAAATAACTTAGTTTAAGCATAAATAATAGGTTTTAGGAATTAGTATATTGGCTTTAATTACTTGTTGGCTTGTAATGGTTTTCATAATTCCAAGGCCCAACGAAAAATTTAATGCATTATTATTTTTAAACTTACTAGATAAATATTTTCCACATGTAAAATTTATTCGGTACGGTTCGGTATTTTTTTAGTTTATTTTTATAAAATAAAAAACCTACCCTAATTATCGGTGCGGTTATAGATTTATATAAAAGCTTAAGAAACCTAAAAATCGGTTCGGTACGGTACAGTCGATTTAGTCGGTTTTCGAATATCCATTGACACCCCTACCGCCACCGCCTACCATTATCAACTACCACCATGCCTCCACCACCACCATCACCACGCCACCATCATCATCAATCATAGACGCCACCATTATCGACCATCCCCACCACTCCGAGCACCATCATTTGCACCCAAACACTCATCCACCTCACCCACAACTAACCACCCCATCACCATCAATAACCATAGACGACACCACCCATCATTATAACCTAACACCACCCACCCACCCACCACCTTCCTCAATCACAATTACTACCACACCCGCCATTATTAACTATCACCCACTCACCACCACCATCCTCAATCATAATCGCCACCACTACCGATCACTGCTAGCTACTAGCATGAACCACCATCATCAACCAAAACTACCACCAACCACCGCCTCTAATCGGCATTCACCCGTTAGCCATCACCACCACCAACTATCATATTTAATTTTTTATATATATTTTATTGATAGAATATTAGATTAGTTAGCATTTCATTTGAATTTTAAGTTTATTAATTTTCAAATAAAGATAAATTTTATACTTTCAGATGTTAAAAATCAAACAGTCTTAATTATTTGGTATTCAAATCTTAATACACATCTTATATGTATTCAGATTTATAATATCTTAATTTTAATACACATTTTGATATTCACACGAGTATACAGATTCAGACGTCTTAATGTTAAAAAAAACAAAAAAACAAATGAGGCCTAAGGGTTGGGTAATAATATTTTAAAGAAGTTTATAAGAAAAATAAGGATATTCTAATTTACTTCTTTACACTATTTTAATTGGAGTATCTGGGATTTTATACAAAAGTTTAATGAGACTCCCTTTCCCCCCACAGGTTTCAGTTTGTGACACTTAAAACCTTCTTAACTATCAGAATTCAGCCATTCTAAGGTTTTTGCACTTTCTCTCTAAATCTCCGAACCCACTAGAACAGCATTACAGCAATGGAGAAAAGGGAGGAGGCGAAAGAGGTGGTGGAAGAGGAGGAGCAAGTAGTGAACCCATGGGAAGTATCAGCAAAAGACGGCGGCAAGATTGACTACGACAAATTAATCGATAAATTCGGTTGCCAGAGGCTCGACGACTCCTTAATCCAGCGTGTTCAACGCCTCACGAATCGTCCGGCTCATGTTTTCCTCCGCCGCGGAGTTTTCTTCGCTCATCGTGATTTCAACGACATATTGGACGCTTATGAAAAAGGCCAAAAGTTCTATCTATATACTGGCAGAGGGCCTTCCTCTGAAGCCTTGCATTTGGGTCACCTTATCCCCTTCATGTTCACAAAGTAATTAAATTAATTGGGAGGACTTGATTGCTTTTTACTTTTTACTTTTTTATATTCTAAAAAGAAGCTTTTTTGTGTGTGTGAATTTATTTTGTTTTTTTGTTGTGTTTAGATATTTGCAGGATGCATTTAAAGTGCCGCTAGTAATACAATTAACAGATGATGAGAAATGTATGTGGAAGAATTTGTCAGTGGAAGAAAGCCAAAGACTTGCTCGTGAGAATGCTAAAGATATTATAGCTTGTGGATTTGATGTTTCCAAGACTTTCATTTTCTCTGATTTCGATTATGTTGGTGGGTAAGTGAGTAACTTTGTTTTTTCCCTGATTGTGTTTGGTACTCTTAAGGAAATTGTTTATCTTGAGAATCCTTTTTTGATATTTTCAGTGTTTAGTAGGTAAGCAAGTATACATATGGTAATCATACAAGGAGTTGTATACATTATAAAGATTCTGTTTTGGTGATGTTTTGAGTTAAAAAGTTGAAAATAATGTCCAACAGATGATTGAAGCAACTGATACAGTGTGACGTGAGAGTTGGGATATTTTTTTTGGAAAGTGTCCTCAATGTAACAATATCGTTTCTTTAGGTGGGCGGGGAGAGGGGGTGAATATGTTATTTGGTTTTCATGTTTCCATTTGTTGCTATGGAAGTGATTAGACTGAAAGTTGCCTTTTAGAATGATAATTTTAGCTTTACATGTTATGTCATAAGTAGAATTTAATTTTGAGCTGAAGGTTTATCGGAAACAGCCTCTCCACCTTCGTAAGGTAGAGGTAAGGTGTGCATACGCATTACCCTCCCCAGACCCCACTTGTGGGATTCCACTGGGTTGTTGTTGTTGTTGTCGTCATAAGTAGAATTTAAGTGGTCGTAGTCGTACAAGGATGCAATCAACTTGTGTTTTCTTTCTGCTTTGTATGTACAGCTCCAGGAGTTGTATTTTACATAGTTTTATGGTCTGTTTCTAACAAGAACTTTTTGCACAGTGCCTTTTATAAGAACATGGTGAAGGTTGCAAAATGTGTCACATACAATAAGGTGATTTCTTCTTACTTTACATCTACAGGAGCATCTTATGTTAAAAGGCTTTTGACCTATTATGCTATGCGATTTGTTTTCAGGTGGTTGGCATTTTTGGTTTCACAGGTGAAGATCACATTGGGAAAGTTAGTTTTCCACCCGTTCAGGTAGCCTACTCCTCAATGTGATAGCCATAGTCTGTCTATTAACTTACTCTAACCCTTTTTTAGATTTTGTTATAATACCAAAGTTAGTGAAGTATATGTGCCTTATGTTTCGTATTTGTTTTCTTATTTTCATGTCAAATAGATAAGTTGAGAGCCTGAAGAAGTTGGAATAGTATACCTTATCCCCCCCCCCAAAAAAAAAAAATAAAAAAAAATAAAACACACACACGCACACCAAAAAAGAAAAAAGCTGAATAGTAGCTTGCTTTGAATTTTATGTGGACTCGTCCTCTGCTCAAAATTGAGGAATTTGAATTGGGTTTAGAATGATAGAGAAACTTAGACAGCTGAATGACAAAAATGCAGGCTGTTCCATCCTTCCCAAGTTCATTTCCTCATCTGTTTTCTGGCAATGATAACATTCGCTGCTTGATTCCGTGTGCCATAGACCAGGTTTGTTCTTGCTCCTATATTTCTTTGTCGGATTTCTTCAATTTTTTTGACCTGTGATTCCTTCAAATTTCTAATTATATTTGAATGATTAAGCAATTTGTTTTGCAATTATTATAAAGTGGAGCAATAAGTTTTGTTTTGGTTATATATTAGTCGGATGGGTGTCTTTTGTCTGAGAGTGATGGTTATTTCCCAATCATTAGAAGAAAGCTTGATTGGAACAAGGATCTCCTCATAACATCCTAATTATAACCTCCACTATGATAGAAACCATTGAGCTCATGTAAAGAGTTCTTCTTTGATTTATATGTTTTATTGAGAGGCTTTTATTGATTGTACACATTCTGCACTACTGTTAAGTTGGCAACATCTTTATGTGATATCTTTTTTTGTATGAAGTAAGATAATTTCATTAAATGGCATCAAGAAGATGCATAGCAAAAAATATACAACAAAAGTGTGGCTGCTCATATACAAAATCTTACTGCATAACTAAGAAGCTAGATACAATCCAAAAAAAATTCAAAAATAGTTACAGGGGCCTGGTTGAACCAACTAAATAAATTAATTAGACAAGTTGCTTTAAGAGAGTGATTAGGAGTTGAAATCCCATCAAAACATCTACGATTTCTCTCATTGCAGATGCACCAAAAAATAGAAGCAGGTACCATTTGCTGAGTTTTCTTGATGGATTTCCCAACTCTCCATGAACACCAGCTCTCATAAACATCCTTGATACTGTAAGGCATCAATCAATCAAGTCCAAAAACTGATAAAAACATGTTCCATATGTCAGCTGCTACCGTGCAATGAGAAACAAATGTCTCACACTCTCAAATTCCTCCTGGCACATAAAACATAAAACATAAAACATCTGTTCACTGTCGGAATGCTTCTACTGAGGTTGTCTTGAGTAAGGCAGGCTTCATATAGGCTTGTCCAGATAAAACCAATTACTTTCATATGGAGTTTTGTTCTCCATTTAAGCTTCCATGGCCATTTGTAAATAAGCTCTTTGTTGGAGCATAGATTGTCATATCCTCTTTTGACAATATAGGTTCTTTCTTGGAAGCCCCCCATTCCAGCTTGTCCTTCACCTAAGGGTTGACCTTAACATTTGATAGTTTTGAAAGCAATCTCAGCAGGTCATTTAGTTCCCAGTCTTGGAGGTCCTCTTCTGAACTGCAGTGCCCATGCGTTATCTTGCCAATAGTGGATTCCTTGTTGCTGGCCAGTAAAAATAGACTTGGCTGTTTGTCTTTCAGAATCTCTGTCCCTAACCATCTGCCGTTTCAGAAAGAAATATGAGAATTCCCAAGCTTGAATGATGGCTTGAGTTGGAAGTCACCCCATAACTTTGAAATGTGTTTCCATGGCTTAGAACCATGTGGCAGTCTACTCTGTCTAGTACACCAGTTATTTGCCACCCCATATTTTGCTTGTATTACAACTTTCCACAGCCCAGGGTTGTCCATGTTGTACCTCCGGTGCCATTTCATTAACAAGCTCTTGTTGTGTAAAGTGAGATCTTTTATTCCTAGCCCTCCATGAACTTTGAGGAGGCAATTTAACCAGTTGGAATTTGTGAGTTTAACTATTTCCTTCCCATAGAAAATCTCTTCTTAATTGATCAAGTCTCCTCTGGACCTTCGCTGGGATTGGAAACAGGGACAAGAAGTAGGTAGGAATGCTATCCAACACACTGTTGATGAGTGTAATTCTACCACCCAAAGAGAGATACTGCATTTTCCAGGAAGCTAATTTTTTTCACAATTTTCATATGCTTCATTCCAAATACCTAGAGTTTTGTGTCTAGCTCCCAGTGGAAGACCAAGATATGTTTTATGGAAAGAGCGCACCTTACAACACATTACTTCCGCAAGCTCTTCCAAGTTGGAACTGAATTGACCGGATAGATGATGCTCTTCAACATGTTCTACTAAAGATATTTGACTTGTCAAAGGAAAATGCCGGATGGGCCATGTCATATTCCTGTTCAATTGATGGTATAATATTTCTAGGATTCAAGTTATTGTCTCGTTATATTTTTCTAGAAGTTGGCAGACAAAGAACTGTTGTAAGTACGAGATCATATAAGATGAACATTGATATAGAGTAACTTTTCTTTTTTGTCTCTGTGGCGGCAAAACAAAATGAAAACCAGAGAGATGGTTTTATGCTTTTTTTCTAAATACAGGTACGATCTTTGGTTGATCTCTGCTCAAGAATTGTGAACTATGTTGCTTGTCTCCCTGATTCGGAAAAGGATTCAGTTTTTAAGTATGAAACTTTTGATTCAACTATACTTTTTAACCTTGCGGTTACGCTCAAATACTCTAACAATTGTAAATTGGCTAGTTCATGGGATGTGCTTATTGATGCATCATTTAGCAAGTTCAAGCTTTGATGTAGATCTGCTTAATTAAGTTGGTCACATGAGCCGGAAATCTCCTAGTTTGGTTGAAATTAAACTGGTTAGATGATAGATAGACAATATCATGCTACTTAAAAAAAGATGGAATCATGCTGAGTTTTTGCTGCTTCATTTCTTTCTTTTTTCTCTCTGCAATGTCTGCCATGATCTTTTTGTTGATAGTTTCCTCCCC